>JACXGI010014071.1:0-19690 GCA_016801175.1 Esox masquinongy | reverse complement strand
GTACTTTTAAGGGTACCGACCGAATTACGCCGGTACTACCGAGTACCGATTCAAGTAAAATCAATCGGTGCCAAATTTCGGTACCTGAGAGCACATCTGGGTGAGAGAGTAGAAAGAAAGAGAGAGAGCCAGACTATGAGAGCCAGATTACGAGAGCGGGATTACCTTACCCCTGCAGCTTGTTCAATGTTCAACACCAACAGAGTCAGGGCAATGGTGAGCTGAACGCGGTCCGAAAGTGTGGTTACACTTTTCAAAACCTGACGCAGACAACGCTCGCTGCAATATTTGTGATGCGAAATGCAAAGCTGGCCATGGCAACATGACTAACCTGAGGAAACACCTGGTCCTGGTCAAACAAAATATTTCTTAAAGCTGAAGCGTGTACCGTATTTGAAAGCCAAGTCGCCCACAGCAGCCGCAGCTAACGTTAGCGCTACAAAAGTACCAAATTCCAGGTACCAGTACCAGTACCGGTTCAAATGCGAACAGTACAGTAAAGATATCTCAACATAGAAATCCCATGTCTGAAACGGCACCATATTCCCTATATAGTGCAGTAGTTATTTTACCAGGAAAGGTAAAAAAATAGTGCGCTGCAGTATATAGGGTGCATCTACTCTGAAGTGGGGCACTATATAGGGAACATCGTGCCAATTTGGATGTGACTAGAACGTATCTCGAACACAGCTAAGCACTGCCAGCAGATAGCCAGGCAGGGGGATTATTGATGAGCTCCGGTGTAATCTGATACACAATAGGTAATCACACACATCAATCTGGGAGATGCCCTGTTTTCATCTCTAGAGAGCGGAACTGCCACAGTATCTTTGGAACATGCACACCTCGGTGGAAACAAGCTGTCCCCAAAGCACCCTAATTTCAAAAGATATGAACTATGCAGTGGAAGTGTGCCTGACTCCAGGGTTTCTGGACAATATTCACTCATCCAGAAAGCCAGTAATTTCTTACTTTAAATCAGTTAGGCATTCCCAAAGACAATTGAGCGTAGTGGAATCTGAGTGGAACTGGCTTTGAGGCACAATTTTAATACCACTGCTCTAGCCCTTTTTAGACCTTTCCTTTTCAGAGGTTTTTGTTACCCTTTTACTGTAACCTTACATTATTTTATTAAAGAACCTTAATGAAGCTTTATAAAACATAACAAAAGTGACCACACTTCAGAGAACACCAAGGCATCTCTGATATCCAACATGTGTTAAGAAAGCATTCACATTAATACAATAAAAATCCACTTCAAAATGTAATGGATAGTGTATACACCATTATGAATAAAGTAATTCACTTATATCTAACAAGTCGCATTAGAAAACACAACATTAATTTATTATGTATGACATTAAAAAGCAACATTTATCAGGTATCTGCGTTGCAACACTCTTCAAATAATGGGGAACCCCCTTGTAACCATAACAGAGCTCTGAGATGTGGAGAATTTTTTTTACAGTTCTTATAACAGTGGGGGAGTGGTATTCGTCCCTCACATGGGACTTGGGAGAAAAAAACAATCAAGTCCTCACTCCTGTGGTCGTGAGGAGGACATCTTTGAATGAGGTTTAGGGCAGTGCAGGTGAAAAAATTCTGAACAACTTTGCTAGTTGATCAAAGGCCAGTTAATGTTTCTTCATAGACACTCAGACGAAACCACAGAATTCATTCTGAAGTTCAAAATGTAAATGCCCTGGAAAACAATGGTACATTTTGCTATTAAATATATCCCTTCAGCTAGCCCACCACCAATGTATTTTTTTAGTTACGTCGCTAACAAACTACCTGAAAATAACAATATTTCCACTGAAATTTCAGAAAAGCTGTTCGATGACATGCTAGCTAAAATTTTTATGTCGCTAATTATCACACAACATTGACAACTTGATGATGAAGTGATAACTCTGTGAAAGAACATTCATTTCAAAAATTCTGTTGGATATGTCAATAATTAAGCGTTCAATGCTATCTTCCGAAAAACCCAGCAGGAACTATTCCTTACCGGTCGTAACTAGAGTTGCCAAATAAACACAGTTTATCTACTTACAATTGCTGTTTAGTAAAAAGAAACAATCACTGCTGTCTCTCACCGAAAATTACCCTCCACCTCAACCTTCTCCACCCCCCAAAAAACACCACCCCGGTATCCTCCCTTACTATTGGTGGAAATGGACAGGACCCTTTTTCTAACCAATCAACTGTCCCATTTGTTCCATCTGTTTTGGTCCTAATTTCAATTGCTTAGACTTGGATAGGCATTAGGATATCATTAGGATCCACGATGGCCACTGCCAAAAACAGCAGCTATTCTTCCTGAGATGGGGTACACACACAAAACATAAAACATGACCTACAGTGTCCTCTATAAGTATTGGGACAGTAAAGTCCAAACTGCCAGTTTTGCTGTACACTCAAGGAATATGAAAATACGATTAAAAGATTAAAAGAATATGAGGGAAAAGTACAGACGGTCACATTTCCGTCCATTTCAACTTGTGTTTTACCAACTAAGAATAACAGCACGTTCAGAGTTCCATTCCCCAATGTAATGCAAGCATATGTATTGGGGCAATTTAACTCAAAGCAAATGCAACATGTATTAAAGCAAGCATACAGTCACAAAATACCTTGCATGCAATAACCACCAAACTCTAGATATAACCTTTTGAGATGCTTTACCAAGCCATTTTGAGTTTCTGACTTAAATCTCCTCTTCAACAAGTGAAATGCATGTTCAATCTGATTTAAATGAGATTGACTTGGCATGTCCAAAACGTTTTGCCCGGATGAATTCCTTGGTTGCATTGGCAGTATGTTTTGGGTCACTGTCATGTTGCAGTGTGATGGGGCTGTCCAATGAGTCTAGTGGCATTTCCCGTATATTGGTAACCAAGATGCTTCTGTACACTTCTGAATTAATTCTGCAGCTGCCATCATTCGTTACGTCATCCATAAAAGATTAGTGAGCCTGTCAAGAGGCAGCCATGCATGCCCACGCCATGACTCTACCTCCACCATGACTCTACCTCCACCATGACTCTACCTCCACCATGCTTCACAGATGAGGAGGTATGCTTTGGATAATATGAAGTTCCTTTTTCTTCTCCAGTTTTGCTAACCCATCACTTTGATAAAGGTTCACATCATATGTCCATAAAACTGTTCCAAATGGTACTGGCAAATCTCTGCTTTTTAGGTAATTCTAATCTGCCTTTTTGTTTTTGGCACTGATAAAACGTCTGCATCTTGCACTGTGGCCTTTGTAATTCTGCTGCCGAAGTCTTCTGTGAACAGTAGATTGTGAAACTTTCACCCCAGCATTCTGGAGATTGTTGGTAATTTCACTGACGCTTAGTTTAGGGTTGTTTCTTACAGCTCTGCTATTTTTTCTGTCATCAACTGGTGTTGTTTTCCTTGGCCGACCTGGTTGGGGCCAAATGCTGAAGACACCAGTGTTTTTTTAGGATACTCCTGTTTAGTGCAGATGCAATTTTACAGCTCCGGAAAAAATTAAGAGACCACTGCACCTTTTTCTTTCCTTTCCAAAAAAGCTGAAAAGGAAGATTTTGAGTGAGGAACAGAAGCGTTCAATTTGCAGTGGTCTCTTAATTTTAACCCTTCTGTTCCTCACTCAAAACCTTCCTTTTTGACTTTTTTGGAAAGGAAAGAAAACGGTGCAGTGGTCTCAATTTTTTTCCGGAGCTGTATACAATGAAAACACTATCCAGTGTAATCCAGTTGTTCTAATAAGATGTTAGATGTCCTGTAAAGGCAGTTTTCCATTGCTCTACTGAGATAGTGTCATGTCTTGGCCCGGCAGGCCTGCCAGTAATACCCAATGTCCTCTGTCCCTGATTTGGAGCACAGACACCTGTTCATTATAGTCCTTTCCCTCAGCTGTGTTCCTAATCGCTGTCCCTATTTAAGTTCTTTCTTTCCTCATGTATCTTGTGGTTCATTGTTTGGAACGTTGTTCTGTTTTGTTTTCCTGTTTTAGTTCTGTTACATTTTAGTTACGTTATTAAAGTCCTCCGTTCTCCCTGCGCCCATGTTCGGCCTCTGTGTACAACGTTACAGACGTGTTTTATTTAAGAAGGCCTTGCAAACCTAGACTGTATGAGGACTTTTCTGCAAATAATCGAACAATATCAGCATAATACGCAAAACCTCATCTAATCAACTCAATCATATATCACCTACATCCTGTATACTCAATCCAACTCATCACTATAAACAATATCATCACAAATACATTACCAGCACTTTTACTTCCTATTCACAGTACCACCTATGATATTCTGATAGTAAGATACTGTTCAAACTTTAACCATGTTTTTTCTCCCCAATTTCATTCTAACCCAGTCATGACTCACGCTTTGTTTAATTTCAGCACAAGGTTGTTGTCAACATTTTGTTCTAAAGCATATCCAATGCCGTTTCGGGTGTTAACACACTGCTCGCTCAGCCAAGAAGTCTAGACCGTACGCGGCAGAATGAACGCACTCTCTGGACATCTTCCTCGATAGACCGCCCAGGTGCCAAAGTCGCCACAAGGAGTCGCTAGAGCATGACGAGGCAAGGCAACCATGTTAGATTGCTTGCCAATTCCACCGCCCTTTTTGGGAACCCTGGGCTAATCCCAGCGAATGTTAACTTGTAACAGGTCAAAGACCAAAATCATCATGAAAGAATCTCTAGGACTGGCTTAGGGTGGTCCAGTGCACTCCAGTACACAGAGTGCACTACTCATTCTGTAAAAACTATCTTTTCCCACTTTCTCCACCTAAAAAACATGAACAGCTGAATACAAATATACACGGATGAGCCAAAACATTATGACCACTCACAGATGGATGAATAACGTTAATATTGTCTCCTAACAGGGCACATGACAAGATCTGGGTGGATTAAATGGTAAGCAAACAATCAGTTCTCGCAGTCAACGTGTTGGATGCAGGAGAACTGGGCAGGAGTAAAGACCTAGTGACTTTGACAAGGGCCAAATTGTTATGGTCAGACGACCAAGCCAGAACATCTGGCACTGTAAGTACCTACCAACAGTGGTCCGAGGAGGGACAAACCACAAACCGGCGACAGGGTGTTGGGCACCCAAGGCACATCGATGCGCGAGGGCAACGAAGGCTATCCCGTCTGGTCCGAACCGACAGAGGATATTCTGTGGAACAAGTCACAAAACATTTTATGATGGTTACGAGAGGAATGTGTCACAACACACAGTGCATCGCACCCTGCTGCTTTTGGGGCTGCATTGCCACAAACCGGTGTGAATGCCCATGATGACCCCTGTCCACGGTTGAAAGCATCTACAATAGGCACGCGAGCATCGGAACTTGACCTGGGAGCAGTGGAAGGTTGCCTGGGAAGTTTACCGAAGGAAGTTTGGCACCAGGATGCACTGTAGGAAGACAACAAGCCGGTGGAGGCAGTGTGATGCTCTGGGCAATATTCTGCTGGGAAACCCTGTGTCCGGCCATTCATGTAGATGTCAATTTGACACGTGCCACCTACCTAAACAACGTCGCAGACCAGGTACACCCCTTCATGTCTATGGTATACCCTGATGGCAGTGGCCTCTTTCAGCAGGATAATGTGCTCTCCCACACTACACACATTGTTCAGGAATGGTGGTTTGAGAGAAGAGTTCAAGGTGTTGCCCTGGCCTCCAGATGTCAATCCGATTCAGGCATCCGATCCATGCCTTGCCAGGTTTATGATGTTTTGGCGGCACGCAGAGGACCAACAGCATATTAGGCAGGTGGTCAAAATGTTTTGGCTCATCATTGTACATATATTCATACAGCTCCGGAAAAAATTAAGAGACCACTGCACCTTTTTCTTTCCTTTCCAAAAAAGTTGAAAAGGAAGGTTTAGAGTAAGGAACAGAAGGGTTAAAATTAAGAGACCACTGCAAATTGAACGCTTCTGTTCCTCACTCAAAAGCTTCCTTTTCAACTTTTTTGGAAAAGAAATAAGGTGCAGCAGTCTCTCAATTTTTTCCAGAGCTGTATATTCATACACATATCAGAATCAGTTTTATTGCCCAGTATGTTTCACAACACTCTAGGAATTTGTTCTGGTCCGTTGGTGCAGCAATTTAGTACAAAAGAAATAAAAACAAATAAGAATAGTGGACTGAAAACAGCAGACGGAGCATTAATAAATTACTAAAAAATATACTACAAAATATGTAAGGCGCAAGAATTGTCCAGTTGAGGGTTGTGTGTATGTGGGGAGCGGGCTATAGTCAGTTCTCCTGAAGTCCACACATCTCCACTGTCTTTAGAGCGTATAAGAAAATCAATGAGATAGTAAGAGATGAACACACCTCTTCTTGAATACTAAATAATCGAAAGCTCTGTCTTGTTACTTTTGTCAAAGGATGCGAAGGCAGCATTTTACTGAATTGTAAATCATTAATAGTTGACCCTTGCTACTTTCACCCAAACTTAAATTGCCAAATGTTCTGTCTTCTCGAATGCGAGATTGCTAGGAAAACCTGAGGGCAGGGCAAATTGGCCACCATCATCCGGGGAGTGGGGAGGCATTGTAAACGGGGACATCCCACTCTGGTCACACTATAGCAACTCCCTCAGGCGGCTCGGGTTCTGCAAAGTGTAACTGAGGTCATCAGGTGAGTGAGAAGAGCAGTGAGATAACAGGCAGAATGGATATGCACAAACGCCTACAAGGAATGTCTGTTGAGATTTAACAGGGCCACAGAAGGTACAATTATGTATTATGAAATTGGAGAGGAGAAAAAAGGGAGTAGAAAGTGGACACGAAAAAGAGAGACGTCTATCAGACATTTATGCAGGACGCGGTGATGTGCCGTTTGTCTCTAGTGGACTGTTAAAAAAAGGCAGAGTTACCAAAAACAGGACTTGTGCTTTAGTGTTGAATCCAAGATTTAAGTCTAAAAGTGATCCAAACGAACTGGTTTTGGATAAATTGTATATGCCACACACACAGGATTAACAGGGTGAATTACTGTACTCCAAAACCCAAACATGTACTAGTACTGCAGGTCAGACTCTGAGGTGCTGTTCAATGCGGAGTAACTTCAGGTGGGAAAGAGCGAACATGGCTCTATATAAAACTGCCTGTTGCTTTTCATTGGTTCAGTATTTGAGGACTTTGATCAGACCCATGGTAGCATGTGTCGAGAGATATTTGTGTCTATAATAGCTTTATGTTAGCTGATTAAATAGCATGTTAGCTGATGATGCATTTCATTTCTCCTCCACCTTCTAACCATGAGAGGATTGTGTGCATGCTGCTGACATTGGCTCCCTGATTGTCTCTCTGATTACAATAAAGGGCAAGACGCCATGCTTAGTTCTGGAACAGCTATTGCTATCTAAAGATTTCTGTAGCAGCACCAGACCATATGACCGGGCATTTTTCAATATAAGATGTGCCTGCAGGGCTTGTTTGGTCGAGTGTTATGTTAGGAATGCTGAGCATCTATTTATAACAGACATCTCCCCATTCTAATCATAGGGTCAATAATGCATAGATATGTTCCAAGCTAAGGTGACACCGAGAAGCTTAATCTCCTCAAATTGTTGCATGGTCAACACAATCCTTTCTAGTTAACGTAAAGTGTGTGTGTGTGTGTGTGTGTGTGTGTGTGTGTGTGTGTGTGTGTATCAGAGACATTATTGCTAGAAAAAAGTTATCATATTGATTCAGGTATAATAGTTCAATTAAATGTAGCTGACTTAATGTAAAGGTACTTATCACAAATGAAGAATGACTTATTTGGCATATAATAAACGGGAAAATGAGAAGAAATAATTAATGGACCGGCGTGATGACCTTGATTAAAAAATGGCAGTGTTAGGAATGCAAGCCCGAATTCTGTTTTAACTCCGTTCTTGGCTTGGACCAGATATATCCAATTCATTCAGCTCTCTACACCACACACAACAGTGGCACTGTAAAATGAATTATATAGGAGGCAAAACAAGGCTGGTATACTGTACATAACGATAAAGGATTACAAATTATTAGATCTGCTGGGCGGTGTGTCAGTGAACAATTCCACATTAAGATATATAATATAGTATTGCAGACCCTATAGGGTCTTTGTGAAATACGGTTTACGTATAGGCTATAGCATTTTTGAATCCCTAGGCAATTCCAAAATTATGTAACACTAACAGTGACATTTAATTCCCACTGATAACCTTAACCTGATTAACCTAAAGTTTACTATCAATTTAGCTGCAGATACAAACGTTTTGTAGTCAAAGTCAATGTCTTTAATTTGTCAAGTGCACCGAATAACATGCGTCATTCTGAACAATGAAATACTTGTGACATGGCATGCGACATCTCCGTAGTAATTAAGAAATATATAAAGCAAAAATAATAGTAAAAAAACTAAATAAACATAACAATAGTGACTACAAGCAATTTCAAATAATGTAGAAATGGGAATATGGACAGTATTCTATTAATGCCTATAAATGGATACATTATAATGTTCTAATTTGAGTCTCCTCAGGAAGTTTAGGTGCTTTTGGGCAGTTTTTACCACAGAGTCTGCTTGCCTGGACCAGGAGAGGTCATCTTTGATGAACACACAGAGTCAGAGACTCTCCACTTCAGCTCCATCGATGTGTATGTGGGCGTGATCCGCCCCTGCCACTTCCTGAAGTCCACAATCATCTCCTTCGTCTTGCAGACATTAAGAGAGAGGTTACTGTCCTGGCACCATGTAGCCAAGTCACCTACCTCCTCTCTGTATTCGGTTTAATACGCAGCTCTGAGGGGCTCTGATGCTCAAGGTCAGTGCAGGGGAGGTGAGGTTGCCCATTCTCACCACCTGGGGTCTGGTGAGAATGGGCAACGAAGAGCCTTCTAACGTATGTGTTACTCTTTTCCAGGTGGAAGAGGGCAGTGTTTGCAGTCAGGGCGATGGTATCGTCCGTAGATCTGTTGGGGGGGTATGCAAATTGAAAGAGGACAAAGTTGTCAGGAAGGGTGGAGCAGATTTGGGTTCTGACCAGCCGCTTGAAGCACTTCATGATGATGGCGGTCAGTGCTACCGAATACAGGTAGTCATTCAGGTTGATGATAGGTTTCTTTGGTACGGGGACAGTGATGGTCTACTTGAAGCAGGTGGGGACTGCTGACTGAGGCAGAGAAAGGTTGACTATAGAGGTGAAAACCTCCGCAAGCTGCTGGTCGGCACTCCCCGAGGGACGGCCTGGAATGCCATCTGGCCCTGGTGACTTCCGAGGGTTCACTCTTTAAAAAGCTCTCCTCATGTCAGCTGTGGCTAGATTCCTTTCATCCAGAATAATATACTTCCTGTATATAATTTTAGCTCAACTTGTTCTATTTTAAATAATGATAAATATTCAACATAAATTGGTTTTCCACAAATGGCCTTCACGCTCATTCATGACTAATTTCTTCTATTTCGAATGTCTCTAGGATCCCAGTTTCTGCATTAATATAAAACCAAAGTTTTAACGGCTTCATTATGTATTCAATGGAGTTCTTTTCATACGTGATGCAATATCAGTCAGAATACATGCAAATCAAAAGATAGGAGTTGGACATTGGAACTGAATATTTATGATCCTAGTCCATAAAACCATAGCAATGGAGTACCTCGGTGGCTTATTAACTGAAGATCACAATCACGCGTGAAAGTTGTAGACAGGTTACTTGACAGTTGAAATGAGACTCTCAAACAGCTTTCTAGTGGCGTGAGCAAATTACCAAACAGCCTCTAAAACTCTCGTATGACACAAAAGAACACAATGGTGATTTCACACAAGGAATCCAGTGAAGACAATCTGAATAACGATCTGCATAAAATTATTCCCCTTCAATTCCCTTTAGTCTCCTGTGCTCATGGCTAAACCCCTTCCTTTGATATTCTTGTGACATCTGTCATGGCCCTATAAAGTGTCAGGTTGTCTGCAGGACATAAAGGCGTAGTTCAATTAAAAAAATTTTTTTTTGTCAGCTAATATATTCCCACACTTTGAGAAAGCACTATAAATTAGCACAATGAATATATGATTGTGCTTTTGGTACGAGTGCAATTCCGATGGAATGCAACTTTTGGCCCACTTGATGACATCATGATGATATATACTGATCAGCCAACATTATGACCACCTGCCTAATATTGTGTAGGTACCCCTTTTGCCGCCAAAACAGCCCTGACCCGTCGAGGTCATGGACTTCACTAGACCTCTGAAGGTGTGCGGTGGTATCTGGCACCAAGACATTAGCAGCAGATCCTTTAAGTCCTGTAAGTTGCGAGGTGGGGCCTCCATGGATTGGATCTGTTTGTCGAGCACATTTCACAGATGCTCGATTGGATTGAGATCTGGGGAATTTGGTGGCCAAGTCAACACATTGAACTTGTTGTTGATTTCCTCAAACCATTCCTGACCCATTTTTGCTTTGTGGCAGGGCGCATTATCCTGCTGAAAGAGGCCAATGCCATCAGGGAATACTGTTGCCATGAAAGGGTGCACATGGTCTGCAACAATGCTTATGTAGGTGGTACGTGTCAAAGTAACATCCACATGAAGGACCCAAGATTTCCCAGCAGAACATTGCCCAAAGCATGACACTGCCTCCGCTGGCTCCTTCCTATAGTGCATCCTGGTGCCATGTGTTCTCCAGGTAAGTGACGCACATGCACCAGGCCATCCATGTGATGTAATAGAAAACATGATTCATCAGACCAGACCACCTTCTTCCATTGCACCGTGGTCCAGTTCTGATGCTCACGTGCCCATTGTAGGTGCTTTCGGACAGGGGTCAGCATGGGCACCCTGACTGGTCTGCGGTTACGCAGCCCCATACGCAACAAACTGCGATGCACTGTGTGTTCTGACATCTTTCTATCAGTACCAGCATTAACTTTTTCAGCAATTTGTGCTACAGTAGCTCATCTGTTGGATCGGACCACACAGGACAGCCTTCACTCCCTACATGCATCAATGAGCCTTGGCCACCCATGACCCTGTCGCCGGTTCACTGCTTTTCCTTCCTTGGACCACTTTTGATAGGTACTGACCACTGCAGACCGGGAACACCCCACAAGGGCTGCAGTTTTGGTGATGCTCTGACCCAGTGGTCTAGCCATTACAATTTGGCCCTTGTCAAAGTCGCTCAGATCCTTATGTTTGCTCATCTTGCTTCTAACACATCAACTTTGAGGACAGAAGGTTCACTTGCGGCCTAATATATCCAGCCCACTGACAGGTGCCATGATGACGAGATTATCAGTGTTATTCACTTCACCTGTCAGTGGTCATAATGTTATGGCTGATGGGTGTATATTTTAATAGAACTTGTGGTTCTGAACCTTGGGTTCAAGGATCCTTAAGGATACTTAGCCTATTCACATACTTGCGAAAACGTATTAAAATACAGGATTACTTGCAAAGTGCAAATAAGGCAGCAATCCATGGGTACTCGTAGTAAAGAAAGATTCACAGTACTATGCAAAAGAGGCAACCGCAAGACAACCCCCAAAATGTGAATGGTTTTGCCGGTGGTGGACACAGACAATTGCACTCTCCTTATCCTTCCTGACCGATTCTTCTCTAGTTTTGTGTTTTGCTAGTGTCCTTGTCACTACTGGTAGCATGAGGCGGTACCTGCAGCCCATTCAGGTTGCACAGGTAGTCCAGCTTTGTCAAAGGTGGTACCCCAACCCCTGCTACCCTGCGCTCTACCGGACACCCCTCTGTGATATGCTTTATTTAATATCTGACCCACTGGCGTAGCGTGGTGAAGCCGGGCCAGGATGCAAGCTGTCCTTACATGCACCCCTCTCCCGGGATGAAAAATTATGATTCGGTGTATGTGCATGTAAAGCCGATCCAGGCTTAAAATATCGCACAACCAACGTATGGCTAAGAGAGCCAAATAGCTAAACATAAAATAAAAACGCTAGAAAATATTTATCATAGAGGGCAAGCCCTCTATTTCAACCCTAACCCCCACCCACTGTGGGCCCCTCCACCCACCGCAGGCCCCCCCATCCACCGCGGCCCCCCACCCACTGCGGACCCTGGTGCTGTGGCATCCCCTTCACCCCCGACGGCTACGCCAGTGATCTGACCACTTGAAAAAGAAATCTGTTAAATCTGCCCTGTTGTCCATGTCCGCTTGAGCAGCTAATGCTCACTACAATGTCCTCCCTAATATAATAGCAACCAAAAAACAAGCAGTAAATCTATTCTTTACATTTTAACATATTACATATTTGATCTTTTTCTTTTCTTTTTTTTTTTTTTACATATGAAGGATTTTACCCTGATGTGTTTTTTTGTTCTCCTCTGCCAGTCCAGGACTAGTAGACATTGTATTGGATTTAAGTGCATCCAGCCTATAGTTTCTGCTTGGCTATTTTCCTAAGCCCCCAAACACATTGGCTCCACAATGCTTCTAGCACAGTGTTTCTTAATCCTGGTCCTCGGGACCCAAAGGAGTGCATGTTTTTGTTTTTGCCCTAGCACTCACACGCCTGATCCAAATGTTGCCCTACCGCTTACACACTTTTGATTGATTGATAGGTTAATTGACGTAATCAAAGAAATATGAAATCACTCATCAGGCTTTATAATTAATCACAGTCAATATTATTGCTGTCTATTTTCGTTGTTACACTATTATCTTGTTAATTTGTCTTGAGCTGTAGGTCTATATATTACAGCCTTGTTGCATTCATTTTTCCTGCATCCTTGCCTTGATGCCACATAATTTATCCCCTTCTCTCGACTTCCTTCAGCTGTAGGCTACTTGGCTATGCTGCTTGTGCTCATCCAGCGTCTTCATGTTCATATTTAGGTCACAAACCATATAAATATATGTTTATATATTTTTAAACTGTATATTGCATATAAAATGTTGTTGGGGACAGTAGCCTACTGTACACATACCCTAATCTAGGGCTATTCAATTCCGGTCCTGGAGGGCCGAAACATTTCTGGCTTTATCCTCTACTAACAATATGACACTGCTTCAGACTTGAGATGCCAGGTGAAGGCAATCAACTAGCAGGCAGTACCAAAAACCAGAAGTGTTTCGGCCCTCCAAGACCGGATTTGAATAGCCCTGCCCTAATCTAATCGTATTTTCACCAGTCATCTTTGTCTCGCGAACTCTATTGAAAAAAATCTGTGATTCTACTAGACGTCATCTGAAACATTGACAAATGTGGATTGGATGTAGTTTAGGCGTTAAGTTTTATTTAAATATTTGGACATGCTTGGGTGTAAAAGAAAACTAGGTTCCACTTGTTTTTCCAACGTTACTCATCCCCGCGACGTCAGGACCGGGAAGGTCCTGTATGCAAAAGTTGCCAGATCATTGACAGTAAACCTTGAAACGCTATATCTTCTATATAACCCTACTTGTAAATCGACCCACCCAAGCCCATTAAAAAAAAGCCCATTTGTGGGGGAAACCTATGAAAAAAAGTTTTCTCCTATGGTTACATTCGCTGCAGTATGTCGCTGGTAGGCTATTTAGCGTATCAGCACAAAATTATGTTTTACCATGCTGACACACAGAGGCGGTGCGAGATTTTGGAAAGGTGGCCGCCTTTGAGCTTCAAATGCAGGAAAATCCCTGCAAGTAGGAGCCACAGACTGTTCAGGAACTCACTGATGCCCTGATCCAGGTCTGGGAGGAGATCCCCCAGGACACCATTCACCGTCTCATCAGGAGCATGCCCAGACCTTGTCACGAGAGTATGGGGGCCCACACACACTACTGACTCACATTATGTGTTGCTGTGATGAAATGCATGCAAGTTGGAACAGCCTGTGGTTTCAAATGTTTACTTTGATTTTCGGTGTAAGTTTGAATACAGCCCACAATCGATTGGTGATTTTGGTTTCCTTTGACCGTTGTTACGTCATTTTGTTCTCAACGAATTACACAATGTACAGTAAAGATTTTGATCTTTAATATATTTAGTTCATCGAGACCCGATGTGTGATTTAAGTGTTTCCTTAATTTTTTTGAGCAATGTATTTTTACAATGTAAAACTGTGTACATTTTTAACCATCACTACATTCATCATCTTTACCATCTTGCTTTTACAAAGTTTTACCTCCCTCTAAACTTGTTCAGATTCAAAAGAAGCTGCTATTCAAAGTGAATCGAGTATATCCTGGCTCACTTCTGTGGAAAAGAGCAGTCCAGTACAGCTAAAGGTGTTCAAAAGTGGCAGAGGCAAACCAGTGTTTGGCAGAGGCAAACCAGCTTTTTTATGCATGTAAAAGAATGAAGCATTTCCCTCTTGTCTGACGCACAGCAAAAGCATCTAATAGGATACTATGTAAATGTGGACTCTTATCTTCATTGATGACACACAGTCATCTTTACCAGATCAATTCTGCTTCTGTCATGGTATTATTCATTGTTATGATGACGGTTCAGGTAGACTAACTCCGGAAAGACTACGCATGTGAAAAGACACAAGGCAGAGATTTTTCAGCAAATTCTGCTTCATGTCATCAGAGTTAAAAAAAGATTCACAGTCATATGCAAGACGCAAGTAAAAGGTTCATGGGGCCGTGAAGGGGCCATCACTAAAAATATTATAAGACTTGTGACCAATAAATCATATAATCAAAGACAATTAAGAATTGAAAAATAATCGAGGGGACTCAATGGACACGAGTCAAGATGCAGCTCAGAAATGTGATCATCAATAAAAAAGTACAATGGTGAGCAAGTGCCTTTTCTTTTTTCATAACAAATTTCAGGGGATGGACAAAATAATGAAAGCACCACATTGGACTGCTATGTTCAAGTAACTAAATCACAATCACAGGAGGTCAAATTAGGCTGATTGACAATTACTGTAGAAGTACATAGCCTATGCGTCTACTAAAAAGAGGTCTGTCAATTAGCACTTTGATATTTGAGTTTTCAAAGCAACATGAGGCAACTAACAGCTCCAAAGAGGTCAAATAGTCTAATTGCAAATGCGCCGGTCACAAAAACTGCTCAGATATTCAATGTGTCAAGGGGAACAGTCTCAAAAATCATGACAGCATATGCCATATATGGACAAATTGCATCGGCGAAGGGTAACAGCGGTTGCAAGTCAAAGCTGAATGATAGGGATAGTTGGACACTTATCGGAACAATGCCCCAAAAGCACAGCATAAAAATGACTACAAAATTGAATCAGTATCTCTGTGACCCAGTCTGAACAAAAACTATGTTGTGAGCTTCACAACGCTGGAATTTATGGCAGGGCTGCCATTTGGTAATTGCTTGTAACATTCATAAAAATGGCAGCATTTTATTTAAGCCCGTTGGCAAAATGTGTAATAGGAAATATACTTTAAAGTGTATGCATCGCTGTTTTAGCTTTACTTGAGTTCAATAAACAATGATCCAGAAGGGCCATTAAGCTGTTACATGTGTTATTTTCCCAATCATACTTATTAAAAAGGATTTTCAAAAACGTTTTTGCTAAAGCCAGAATCTCTCCTTGTAACACAATAACGTAACGAATTGGGCGTGGGGGATAATGTTATAAATATTTATGTTTCTTAGTTCTGTTTGCACACATCTTAGGAGGGATTTTGTCCCACTCCTCTTTACAGATCTTCTCCAAGTCATTAAGGTTTCGACGCTGACGTTTGGCAACTCAAACCTTCAGCTCCCTCCACAGATTAACCGTCCAGGAATAACCATCCACAACCCATTTTCAATGCCCTGGCTGAGGGAAGGAGGTTCTCACCCAAGATTTGACGGTACATGGTCCCGTCCATCGCCCCTTTGATGCGGTGAAGTTGTCCTGTACCCTTAGCAGAAAAACACCCCCAAAGCATAATGTTTCCACCACGGTGGGAATGGTGTTCTTGGAGTCATAGGCAGCATTCCTCCACCTCCAAACATGGCAAGTTGAGTTGGTGCCAAAGAGCTCGAATTGAGTCTCATCTGGCAACAACATTTTCACCCAGTTCTCCTTTGAATCATTCAGACGTTCATTGGCAAACTTCAGACGGGCCTGTACATGTGCTTTCTTGAGCAGGGGGACCTTGCGGGCCCGGCAGGATTTCAGTCCTTCACGGCGTAGTGTGTTACCAATTGTTTTTTTTGGTGACTATGGTCCCAGCTGCCTTGACATCATTGACAAGATCCTCCCGTGTAGTTCTGGGCTGATTCCTCACCGTTCTCATGATCATTGCTCCACAAGGTGAGATCTTGCATGGAACCCCAGACCAAGGGAGATTGACAGTTCTTTTGCGTTTCTTCCATTTGCGAATAATCGCACCAACTGTTGTCACCTTCTCACCGAGCTGCATGGCGATGGTCTTGTAGGCCATTCCAGCCATGTGTAGGTCTACAATCTTGTCCCTGACATCCTTGGATGGCTCTTTGGTCTTGGCCATGGTGGAGAGTTTGGAATCTGATTGATTGACTGCTTTTGTGGACAGGTGTCTTTTATACAGGTAACAAGCTGAGATTAGGAGCACTCCCTTTAAGAGTGTGCTCTAATCTCAGCTCGTTGTCTGTATAACACACCTGGGAGCCAGAAATCTTTCTGATTGAGAGGGGATCAAATACTTATTTCACTCATTAAAATGCAAATCAATTTATAACATTTTTGATATGCGTTTTTCTGGATTTTTTTGTTGTTATTCTGTCTCTCACTGTTCAAATAAACCTACCATTAAAATTATAGACTGAACATTTCGTTGTCAGTGGGCAAACGTACAAAATCAGCAGGGGATCAAATACTTTTTTCCTTCACTGTAGCTAGCAAGGCAGACCAACATTTTTGACCATCATACAGCATTGGTAGTAACGCTACTAGCTATCTAGCTACTTACCGGTAAATGATCCTTGCTTGTTGCTGGGACTCTTAGAAGCAACTCAAGTGTTGGAACAGCATCTGGCTTCAGCACAATGAACTTTTCATATCCCATTTGGTTTTGCATCACGTTCTGAAAGCACTGGTCTGCAAAAAGCTAATTTAATGGTAAACATACAGTAGTGGTCACAGTGGCAATCTTTTGTGTATTCTGAGCTTGGGGAAAAAATGCAAGCCAATTGTCCCTTACATGTTCATCTTTGGGGAACTTAAATACAGCTGAATAAAGCATTTACATCTAAAGTAATAGTAACACTGAATCTGTACAGTATAGAGATATCTTAGTAGGTCAGAGCCAACAGCGTAGGTTTGTATTGTTTATTGGGGGGGTCAGGGTCAATGGATCCCAGGATTTTTACTCATTTCCAGTGGGGTCACATTGACCTGTCTGTAACATTGGGGGGGGTCATGACCCCCATCCACCCCTAATTCTACACCTCTGCTGTGTGCCTTTGTAGAGAACTGGTGAAGTAGGCATGGTTCGGGCAATTCCCTTTGTTTTTCGTCTTCACACCAATCCATATTGTCTTGTAAAATAATGTTTTGTTTGTATAATTTAAATAAATTAAAAATAAAAATGTTTACATGTCGCATGCTGAACTAGGTTTTTAGACATTGTACTTTTACATACAGTTTTGCTGAAATAGCAGTTGGGTAGCTTCAAACTCATGCTGCATTGGCAGCGGCATAGACCACTGGACAACCCTAGGCAACAGAACATTATGTTTTAAAAACAAAACTAAGGCTGAAAAAACAAATATACAGCTCCGGAAAAAATTAATAGACCACTGCACATTTTTCTTGCCTTTCCAAAAAAGTTGAAAAAGAAAAGTTGAGTGAGAAACAGAAGCGTTCAATTTGCAGGGGTTTCTTAATTTTAACCCTTCTGTTCCTCATTCAAAACCTTCCTTTTCGACTTTTTTGGAAAGGAAAGAAAAAGGTGCAGTGGTCTCTTTATATATACAGCTCCGGAAAAAATTAAGAGACCACTGCACCTTTTTCTTTCTTTTCCAAAAAAGTTGAAAAAGAAAAGTTGAGTGAGAAACAGAAGCGTTCAATTTGCAGTGGTCTCTTAATTTTAACCCTTCTGTTCCTCACTCAAAACCTTCCTTTTCGACTTTTTTGGAAAGGAAAGAAAAAGGTGCAGTGGTCTCTTAATTTTTTCCGGAGCTGTATTTACAGAGTTAATTGCAGGATTTGCTTCGATTTGAAAACAATTACATGTAAATTCAGAAAACTAGATTTTCATACGTGAAACTGCAAATATCACTACTTTTCAAGGGTGGAGGTTTTATGTTAATACTTGTGTCTCTCTCACTCTTTCAATTGCAGGATGCTTCAATTAGAAGCCTCCCCTGTGACAGACCTGTCTGACCATATTCAGTCAGCTGGCTTGTGTGACCACTGCTGAACACCGCTGAACATGACCCAGCCCAACGTGAGCCTAGTAACCTCCAACCTCAGCGGGGCCCGGGCAGGTAGCAGCGACCTGGGCTACGGAGCCGGGAACTTCTACCGTCCGTTCTCGGTGTTCAGTGTGCTAACCCTCACCCTGCTGGCCATGCTAGTGGTGGCTACCTTCGTGTGGAACCTCCTGGTTCTACTCACCATCCTGAGGGTGCGGACCTTCCACCGTGTGCCCCACAACCTGGTGGCCTCCATGGCCATCTCGGATGTGATGGTGGCCGCCCTTGTCATGCCTCTGAGCCTGGTGCATGAGCTGAACGGACGCCTGTGGAAGCTCGGCCGGGTGCTCTGCCAGGTGTGGATCTCCTTCGACGTGCTCTGCTGCACGGCCAGCATCTGGAACGTGACAGCCATTGCCCTGGACCGCTACTGGTCCATCACCAGACACTTGGAGTACACGCTGAAAACACGCAAGAGGATCTCCAATGTGATGATCGCGCTCACCTGGCTGCTGTCCTCGGTCATCTCCCTGTCGCCGCTTTTCGGCTGGGGGGAGACCTACTCGGAGGAGGCCTTGGAGTGCCAGGTGAGCCAGGAGCCCTCGTACACCGTCTTCTCCACCTTCGGAGCGTTCTACCTGCCACTGTGCGTCGTGCTGTTCGTCTACTGGAAGATCTACAAGGCGGCCAAGTTCCGCATTGGCTCGCGCAAGACCAACACCATCACACCAGAGGCTGAGGTGATTGAGGTACTTTTTTTTTCATGTAGTCTTAACCCATCTGCTGCTGGTGAAACCCGTTTTCATTTATAACAAAGTTACATTGTTCCCAACAGTTCCCGGTTGTGTAACCACTGGGTGGTTTTGATGTTTTAAGTGAGATCCACGTGACGAACGTCCGGTCGGCTAGTATGGCATTCGTATTCAGATCGTTTTGTTACATGAGCTACTGTTACATTAAAATATTCGCAAAGCTCCTCTGGCAATTTTGAAGGACTTAATCAACCCTGAACAACGCCCAGATAATGGTCGTTCATGCCAACACCATCTGAATAATTATCTGCATGTGTGTCAGTGACATGAGCGACATTACATTACAGCTCTCTATCTGCTGGTGAGTGCTAATCACATTATCGTTGACTGATGAGCCAGTAGCTCTTATAATGGTTGCTGGGCAATTAGTGGAAAACCATGTCATGTGCACAATGTTGGTTCCAAGGAGATTGTGGTAGTGCTGGAGGATGTACATCATTTTTTATATATATCTATAATAATATACATATAAAAGGACTTGATTATTGTTGTTAATAATTATTGACAACAATAATCAATCACACACACACACACACACACACACACACACACA
>JACXGI010014070.1:0-19690 GCA_016801175.1 Esox masquinongy | reverse complement strand
ATATCTAATGATTTGGAAATTCTTTTGTACCCTTCTCCTGACTGATATCTTTCAACAATGAGATCCCTCTGATGCTTTGGAAGCTCTCTGCGGACCATGGCTTTTGCTCTGAGATGCAACTAAGAAAATGTCAGGAAAATCCTACTAGAACAGCTGAACTTTATTTGTGATTAATCAGAGTCACTTTAAATGATGGCAGATGTGTAATGACCTTTATTTAACATGAGTTTGAATGTGATTGGTTAATTCTGAACACAGCCACATCCCCAGTTATAAGAGGGTGTGCACACTTATGCAACCTGATTATTTTTAAATTATTTTTTATTATTATTTTTATTATTTTTTATTATTATTTATTATTGTTTTTATTTTTCATTTTTCCCCCTCGAAGATTTCAGTTTGTTTTTCAATTGAATTGTTCACATTATAGGTCACATTAAAAGTGGAAAAAGTTCTGACATGATTTATCTATGTCTCATTCTTTTACATCACAAAAACCTGGCATTTTAACAGGGGTGTGTAGAATTTTTATATCCACTGTACATGTATATGTATGAGCAATGATGATCTGTGAAATCAAAATGGGTATTTTAAGTCAGCATTAACTTTTGAGTTGCATTATATGGCAAAACGTCACAAAGTTACCCAGAAGGTTGAGTTTAAATTTGCATGAACAACGGTGATTCATTGACAGGTTAAGATATGTTATTTCAGGTAAACAAAAACTTTTTAAAGCGTGATGGAACCGAAAAATGTAAATTCAATGTTTATTTACATATTCAATGATTTTTCATTATTTTTTACAGACATGTATACCTATGTACTTAATTTTACATTCAGCTCATCAAAACTGTGATGTATGTAAATGTAGGTTTGAGTTAGAATATTATTTTAACTTGTCTGTGGATCGTAATTTTAAGTGGATCGTACACCAGTTTTTGTGAATATAATTGGATTGAAACATTGATCCTAAAAAACCTGATAGACAATCCAGAAAGTGTGAAGCTATAGAAATTGTTACCTTTGATGTTAGTAACAGAACAGACATGGAACAACCTTCAACCTCTACACATAATCAACAGACCACACCCCAAAATACAAATTTACCAGCCAATACTTTTGTTAGCAGAGGTTAGAAGCCCCCATTTTTTACATGATCTAGTTGACCCCCCTACAAATTCCCTGACGCAAACTCATTGCAATGACCCATATGATATCAAAAGGTTCAGATCTTTGGCACAACGTGGTGTTGGTGATGTTTGAGTAATACAACGTAATGAGTTTGACAATGTTGAATTACGAATGTTGATAAATTTCCAAAATACTGGTGAAGTTGATGATTTTGGCACATTCTATGCACTCATTATGGAAGGCTTGGATACTTTGATTGTTAGAGCTTCAGACTCTGTACATGGGCCGGGTGATCGCCTGCTGATTGAGTTGATTGGTGAATCGCTGATCTCCTCGGTACATGTGACCATGAGAACTGATGAATATAATGAACACATGTTTGGTCATTTACTTAAAAGTGCTATGCAGAGTATTGCCAGTTCTGTTACAATCCAAACAGAGCTATGTATTTGATTTAATGAGAACTGATTCATGAAATAGGGATTTTGGCTGTACTCAATCCTTGATTCCAGAACTGGGATCATATTTATGTAAGATTACTTGTTTTATTATATTTAATTTCTTACACTGTGAAACAAAGGTTGAATCTCAGCTTTTTATAAGCTAATATCAACAACTTAGTTTACCGTCCTAAACACACTGGTGTTTTAACTAGGGATGGGCATATGAAATTATTTCACTGTTTAATTTTTTTTTGAACGATCAATTCTGGAAACTATCGCACAACGACACACATGCAAAAATAAATAAAACCGTTTTTTACATCCAACTATTGTCATAAGAATTCAGGAAAGGTATTTGAAAACTAACTTAAGGATATTCTGATATTCGATTAATCACACCCATCCCTAGTTTTAACATTTACATTTTCATATTTGCCACTATAGCCACACTCACCGAGACCTCCACACTCCTCACCCTCCGCGTCTGACTCTGACTCCATCCATAATTCATCCTGCCCGTCTCCAGGACTTCTTAGCTGCGCGTGAGAAACATCTTCTGGCTTGCTACTTTGCTCTCGCCTTCTATCCCTAAGCAGCCTCACAGCTTTGACAATATTGGAGCCGTTATCTGTCACAACAAGCAGCACCTTGTCTTCTGCTATACCCCACAAATCTAATGTCTGATCAATGCAGCGTGCAAAGGACTCCCGGTGTGAGGGTGTTCCATTCGGTGTAAGTTAAGAAGTGCATGGTGAACCTGGCCTCCGGGCGGATGGTAAAAACAAGCTGACACACCCATGAAAGATGCGGTTAATCCTCTCTTGCTCCAACCATCTACACATAGGGTCAGCTTTCTTGAATTTTGGTTCGAGTGAATCGACTCTCACAGTTGTGTAGACATCCCAGTCTCAATGAACATATGAACCAATGCTTCCTCCCACTTGTGGTGTTCCTGCGTATTCACTGACCTGCAGCTATCGGGTCGCCGGTGGAAGCATTGTGTTAGTGTTTTCTGGCCTACGGTTGCCTCATGCTCCATCATGCTACCTGGAGTGGGGTCAGCTGTGTATTGGTGAGGGGGGCTTGGCGTTTTCCCTTAAGAAATGCTCCACATATTTGATCACCTTCGACTGCAAGGCACTTGCTCTTATCTGAGACACAGTTGTATTCGAAGAAATCCCAAATGGGACTCTGACGCTTTCTTCCGACTTTCGCCGCCATGATGCCAGGTGAGGGGCATGAACTAAAACTCGCACAGCTAAGAAATTGGAAAATTGATTTCATATCCTCCCAAAATACTAGGCCTATGTAAGAAATAAATCGACAAAGACAAAAACTAAAGACATTTTCTTTATAATTTTAGTTTATTTTAGTTAGTTTAGCAAACACACAATACAGTTTCAGTTAGTTTTATTTTTTTGTCAAGCCTTGTTTTTATTTTTATTTCAGTTAACGAAAATGTTTTTCCACAACTAGTTTTCGTTTTTTCGTTAGTTTTCGTTAACGATAATAACCTTGCTACATGTCGGGGCTGGTTTAGCGTTAGATGATTGTGTGACATTCACATGTATTGTTCGGTTTGAAGAAATGACAGGGTCTAAAATTGTTGTCTTTCATCGAACACGGGATGGTCACTTTACCAAGTTTCAAAACAGCGAGGACCCCCACCCTAGAACTGTCTTTATGTACTTACACGACCACCATTTCTATGGCATCACGAACCTGAAAGGTTTTCTGGGGGTGTCATATGTCTGTGAGTGGTGTTATACAGGTTTTAACACCCGCTGTGATCACGGTTGTAAACATAGCTGTAGTGTTTGCCTTCATAAAGATTGTCATACCCAACCTCGTAACACAAAGCAGTGTCCAGACTGTAAGCGGATATGCTCTTCCGACTTTTGTTACCGCCATCATAAAGGTCGGAAGTTTCACAAAGTTCCAGGTCGTTGGGTTTGTAGGTGTGACCATAAGAAATATTGTGTCGATTGCGGCTGTCAATATACCGTCAGTTTTATCACCCCTAAACCCCACAAGTGTGCGACTAACATGTGTCCCAACTGTAACGTGGATCTGACTGTTGAAATTAATCATCAATGTTTCATAAAACCCTCTTAACCTGAGGACCCCAGTCAGTGCTACATATTTTATGATTTTGAGACAATTGCCAATCCTGTGAACGGTATACACACAGCAAATTTTGTGTGTGCAATAAGCTTTGATAATGAGACTTGGTGTTCGGCCAGAGATGGTTGTGTTGCTGCTTTTTTCCAAAAATTTAGGCAACCGAAATATAATGACTACACTTTTATAGCACACAACTTGAAAGGTTTCGATGGTTACATCTTGATGCAACACCTTGTTAACAACGGTATTGGTGCGACACTTATTGCTAATGGGAGCAAACTCATGATTTTTACAGACAGCACATTCAACCAGAGATACATTGATAGTCATTGCTTCCTACCAATGGAGCTGGCGGCTTTGCCATGTGCTATGGGTTTTAAGGATTTGAAAAAAGGCCACTTTCCTTACAACTTTAACGTCAAGGAGAATGAGAACTATGTTGGCCACCATCTGGAACCACATTACTACGATGTGAATACCATGATGGCTAAAGAAAAAGAAGAGTTTTTGCAATGGTACGAAACGATTTCCACAGACTCCTTTGTCATCAAGGATGAAATAAAGGCTTACTGTGTGAATGATGCGGTTATCTTGAGAGAGGGTTGTGTGCGCTACAGCCTCCAGTTCCTGGAATGTGGTGGTGTTGACCCAATCCGGTCAATTACGATTGCTTCGGCTTGCATGAAAGTCTTTTGCAACAGATTCCTCACCAAGGACACAATTGCATTGGTCCCCTCAGACAACTACAATCGTTGTCAGAAGACATTCTCAAACAGCTCAATCCAATGGCTTGAATATGTGGCCTCTGATGAGAATATATTGATACAGCATGCCCTGAACCGGGGTGAAATGAAAATCGGTTCCTAATATGTTGATAGATACGCTGAACTGGATGGTGTACACAGTAGCGATGGGACGATATGAGAATTTCATGCCACGATTATCCTGGCCAAAATTATCCCGATTTACGATTTTATCCCTATTAATAACAATCCTAATGACAACTCTGGTTTCTAGCTCAAAATGGCTGATTGGATATTCTTTCATTACATAAATATTGTTCTTGTGCATTTAAAAAGCCATTACTATAAAATATCTAAGAAGATTTTTAATAATTAATACTATAATAACATGTTCATCTCTAAATGTATATGGTTGCCAACTTCATTGACAATTCATTACAGAGGATGTTTAGTGGCATTTAGAATTGCCATTTGTACTGCATTTGCTTTCATTGCCCATCTATACAATGCGCATCTGTATGTCACATCTGTAACATACATTATACTTAATACAAGCACATTTTCTGCCCTCTTCTATTCGCACTTCTTGTTAGATGCTAACTGCATTTCGTTATACTGTACTTGTTCAATGACGAAGTTGAATCTAATCTAAAAAAAAAGAGAGAGATATGCGCTTCACCAGTTAAATAAAACAAGTAGTCAGGAACACTTCGGTGACTGGCAAGAGATTTTTCAAGTCACTTATCTGAGGATCAGGGGTGAAAATAGATTTCATTTCTTACCGGTACTGATCTGTGGGTGCATTCGATTCCGTGCGCATTTTATGTGCCTTATTAGCTAAGAATAGGCCTATTTGATGTGTCGATTCTTTATAATAAATTTATAATTCATTATAACAGCTTCTCTTTACGTTGTGCGCATCATGTATTGTGCAGATCATGCAGATCGACAATGTTATTATGGCCCGCGCAGATGATATTCTATTTGTCGTCTCTTGTCAATTTCAATAGGATAGCGTTAACAATTAGCCTACAATATAAACAAAATTATAATTATAAAGAGTTGTATACATCATAATGTATATCCTGTTCATATTTTCTACAATTTGCAGCTTGTGAACAGTTTTTTTCTGCATGCATCTCTCGTAGCTGCATGTCGTCTAGAATAAATATAATTGGTTTGTTTGAGCTCAGCATTGTTTCAATAGCTTATTTTCCGTGGTAATGGAATGGACAGGTATTTGAATATAGCGGGAAGTGGAGACGTGATCGGAATCTTTTTTGTAAGCTACTAAGTGTAGTGGTCAGACTAGCCTACTGTTGTAAAGAAATTGGAAAACTAGTTTATTCTTTGTATCATTCTCCATCGCAATGAATAGCCTAAAACACTGTTGACTTTGTGTGTGAGGTGATAATAATACAGAAGCACCGTAACTCTTGAGGGACGTTCATTTTAATTAGCCTACTATCAGACACCCCACACACACCTTCATAGCCTACACATGTACACAAGGCCAGGAAGGCCTAATTCGTGCTCAAGCTCCTATTCAACAAATAAATGAAAACGCACACATTAGAGGGTGAGCGAGATACGTTTATAATAGACACCCTCTTCTTGGCTCCACATTTTAAAATAGGAATGTCTTTATGAAAATACTAAATTGTAGATCGTGAGAAATCTGAGACTGGCCCAGCTATAATATAAAATGCTGGTGCAACATCAATAGCCACTGCCAGACAGGTTAAAACAATTTAGCGGACTTAATGCAGCCTTTTTGTCTTTCAGACACATTTCTGTCTGGTATCCTAATTATCCGACAAAAATTAAGATCTGATTATCCCTCTTCTCTGGCATATTTCGGATTGGATATTGCCGATTTTAGACATCAGTCGGATTGGGTATTGATTTTACAAAAAATCAGACGGAAGTTTTGGGTATGGGATAAAAAATGTCACGGATACAGTTCAGCAGGGATATACAGCTCCGGAAAACATTAAGAGACCACTGCATCTTTTTCTTTCATTTCCAAAAAAAGTTTAAAAGGGAGGTTTTGAGTGAGGAACAGTGGCGTTCAATTTGCAGTGGTCTCTCAATTTTAACCCTTCTGTTCCTCACTCAAAACCTTCCTTTTCGACTTTATTGGAAAGGAAAGAAAAATGTGCAGTGGTCTCTTAATTTCTTCCGGAGCTGTATATGGCTCTAACTATATGACAACAGCTCAATAGACTCAATGTGTCACTGTATAGAGCACATAAATACACGTATGAATCAAAATTGGTTTAGGCCCCGAATACATTTCTGATATGTTTGGAGAATATAAACCGAGCAGGGCTCTTAGATCCATGGACACAGATCAGCTAGTAGAGCTCAGAGTCGAAACTAAACATGGAGAAGATGCATTTGTGGGGAATGGGCCGTACCATGGGGCATACCACCGTTCGCCTGGTTTTAAGCCCAATATCTGTTCCAACTTTGCACTCAATTTTAAACTAAAATGGGGCTTGCCTTGTAGAAACATTTTTTTTTAATTCATCATACCCCACCCATATGCCATTGGGTTTTATATAAATGTTCATCTCTGCAATTAGTTTTCCTATGCCATTGTAATAACCGGCGTTGAGTTAATTTTTCCAAGTTTTGCCATGTTTCGAGTCATGTAGTTCAAATGCGTTATCACCCCATGTTAAAGTCTTCGGGTATTGGAATTCTATCAAAGACACTTCCCAATCACCCTTTCAAATCTATACCTTTGGCAAATTTTGTGGTATAGCTCGAGCTCGAATTGTTTGGACAGATATGTCTCAATGAGTTACTAGGCAGCGTTATGTAGAAACCGCCGTCACCCATTCTGATCGCAGTCGATGTAAATGACCTGATCCTGCAAATCCTAGTGTTTTAAGTATTATCCTTAGCCACGATTATTGTTTAGTAATTCCTGTTCATAAAAGGTCCCAAAGATCACATCACTATCGTAATCTTTTACTCTCTATACAGGAGGTACCCGCGGAATGCATTCTGTTATTGTAAAATATTCATCTGTGTACCCTTTTTCATAGCGTTTGGTAAACGCCCCTCTCAACTTTGAGAGTCTTACAGTATCTCCAACTTGGAACTTGGAACTTTGATTACCATTTCTCATCATTGTTGTAACATACAGGTTCTTGAGAACTACAGTACACTGTAAAAAAAACGTTAAATGACTGGCAGCTGCGGCTGCCAAACAAATACCCTAAAATTAAAGTAAAATATCCTAATTCAAATAAAGGGCAAAAACAATAAATTTACAGACATTTTCATTAAAGGTTTTGCAGAGAAAAACCGTTATTTTACAGATTTTTCCTAAATTATTTCAATCAAACACCTTCAATAAAGGGGTGGCACTAAAAGTTCTGCAGAGAAAAACGTTTATTTTACTGATTTTTTTCATAATTATTAAGAACAAATACCTTCAATAAAGTGTTAACACATGCTCAAGATTGTCAAATAATTTTGGAAAAAAAAACCTACTGTACAAAACAGATTAATACACTAAAAAAAACAGATAAAACAGTCAAATGACTGGCAGCAATGGCTGGCAAACAAATACCCTAAAATTAAAGTAAAATATCCTAATTCAAATAAAGGGCAAAAACAATAAATTTACACATTTTCATAAAAGGTTTTGAAGAGAAACTTATTTTAGCAGATTTTTCCTAAATTATTACAAGCAAACACCTTCAATAAAGTGTTAACACATGCTCAAGATTGTAAAATAATTTTGGAAGACAAAATTAAAATAATCTCAAACTTTAACTTGCATTGATTGTGTTTAGATTTAATCTTTAAATATGTCAAGTAATGTTAAAAATGTACAATCTAAAATACAATAATAAATCCGGTTTTGTAGAATTACAGTACAAACCTTAAATTAATTGAATATTTAAACTACTGTACTGGTTAACAGTAGGTCTCTTAAAATTCTCATAAAATATAAGCTTTAGATTACTGTGAAATATCCTCAACTGAAAACATACTGAAGAAATACAAAAGAAATTGATACATCTACAAGAGTTTCGCTGTCTCAATTAAAGTGCAATTGGAAACTTAATTACAAATAAAGTAAAATCAAAACATAGCACAAAAGGTCAATGAATCTGTACCAGAAGTGACAGTGCAATGTAGCAGATAAAGAACAATCCTCCTTCAAATTGTCAGTAATCAGCTGGATCCATCCCTGGTATAGCTAGGGGGAAAAACAGAAAGTAAGGACACACTAAGATTCACTGAAAAGTCCTTAAAAAGTAGGATTTCATATTTTACCATTTCTTTAAACAAACTTATTGCATGTCAGCACTCCCGACAGAAAAATGTGAATCACCAAAAGAAGGAAGACGTGGATTCACAACAATGGACAATTATCACAGATGTATCATATCAAGGTAAAAGAAAGCAGGCAAGCCAAGTTCAGCCGGCCCGCAATAAAAAGTGATGATTGTTGATGCCCTCCCTGGATTCGACCCCGGGTGGGTTCCCACATGGTATAGCATTTCGACATTACTGTAGATCATTAACATCACGCCGAGTTTCAATATGTCGCTAGACACCATTTAGCATTGTGTTAAACTGAGTAACATTTCTTATTAAGTTTACCTCCACCACAAATAGCATCTATGAAATGTGTCTTTTGCCACTGGCCGTTTTAAAAGCTTATTAGCCAGTAATGTTTCACTAGACACCATTACGCATTGTGTTAAACTGAGTAACACTTCTTATTAAGTTTACCTCCACCACAAATAGCATCTATGAAATGTGTCTTTTGCCACTGGCCATTTTAACAGCTTATTAGCCTTTCGTGAATGGCATTTATATAATAACTATCAATACAGGTGACGATAACTTTCTTTTTTCGTCAAGTGAAAAGGTGAGGGAATTGTGTAGCCAGCGAAGTGTTTGTCTATTCTGAACAAATCCTAATATCTGAAGAACAGCATAGATGAGTAAAATATTGTCTGAAGGGTTTGAGCCAGACTGGTGCCTCTGTGCCAAGTTTGCATGTTCTGCCTCTGTGATCACGTTTCCTCCCACAAAAAGGTTATTGTCAATTCTTGAAAAAACAAATAAAATTAACACGTACAGACGAACTGGCAATAATATGGCCACTAGTGTACATGGTATCCATTCACTGTCTTTATGTCAGGATGACATGAATACTCAATGCCTTTGAAGATCTTGTGGCAGGAGACTTCTCATTCCCAAAACGACAGGATCATGAGGGGAAAACACACACACACACAAAAAAATGTTTTCTTAAAAATGTCTTCTTCACAATCACATTCATCCTCTGAGTATGGTTTTTGTACTTACTTTCCCCTCTGACAATCATCACCTTGCCTTAATGAGCATGTCTCTGTAATTAGAATTAGTATCAGTTAATGTATATATTCCGTATTTAAGTACATGGAACTTTACAAACATTTTGATTCATTACAACTTATAACAGGTGTATTGCTTGGTTCACATTTTGGATGGAAAGAACGGGTGTTCATAACCAACATCCAGTATAATATCCATGGAGTAGGGTAAATCAAAACTACAGCTATATTTCAAAATAATAATACATGTAATTAGAACATGCATGTACTACAACAAAATATTAAGCCATCCAGCTAGTTAACTCCCTTGAAAGCTCACTAGATATTTCTGTTAGCTAGATAGCCTAGCTAAGATAAATGAGTGAATTGGCCAGCTAGTAGCTACATCAGCAACCTCTTTTTCTACAGACAGTTTAAGGTAAAAGTATTTTTTAAAAATTAAGCTGCCATAGAACACGGAGTTATTACTGGCAGAGTGACCGACTTAAGAAAAGTATGACAGTTACTTTTCATCAGCTAGCCAGTTTTTTCCACTCAAGCTAGGCTAGCCTGGCCAGTTAGCTAGTTACAAGCTAGATACAGATAGACAATCACATTGAATCGGTCAATAACATGATGACAACAGCTGTTAGAAAACTGTGTTCATGTGTATCTCTAATGAATTTACACCATTAAATCTGATTCACTTACCATGAATTGTGTTGTGTAAGTCTAGTGCACCGACCGAATAGCCCAGCAGCAGCATACCCACTCAAACAGACGTATTTTCACACTTGACCGGTGAGAGGCGCGCACAGTTGTCATTGGCCAGATTCCTGGATGACTGTCAGATAAACCAATCATGCTCAAAGCAATACGGTGAGACTACCAATATAAATATTTTTAGCGTCAAAACATTCCAACTATAGGAAAAGATTACTTGTTTTAAAAGAAAGAAAAGAATAGCCTTTTTTAAGTTTTGTTAATACCACACACACTCACACTATACATATACTATACATATGCTATATATATATATATATATATATATATATATATATATATATATATATATATATATATACTGGGTCTGCGAAAATCTCCTTACAGCCACCACTGCCACAAAACAGCTACAGATCAAACACTGCATATATATCCATATGACATACTGTATGTAGGGCTTCATGAAAAGCTAAGGCTGGATTGACATCTCGGTGACTTTACAGTTGCATTCATGTAGCCCATAGAATGACCCTCATGCATTTTAACAAACACTTGACGTTTCCTTTAGAACCACCCTTATGCCAAAATGCCAACTGTGTTGCAGTTTTTCACCACCTGTTAGTTTAGGGTTAAGCCTCTGCCCACAGCAACACTAATTTTCAACATTGCCATAATTCCATACAAGTTACAACATTTGTCTTCAGACTTTTGTTTAACTGCATGGAGTGAGTCAGGGCATTGCAAAGCCATTTCCCCCCAGGAAGTTTTTATTGTTCTGCATAGCTCTGGGCCAGCCAGGTCCAAGGTGCTGACTGCAGTGGTTAGGCTGTTAGCCATCACTGATAAGGGACAATGTAAATGAAAATGTGGAACATCTCAATGTAGATAGTTACAGTCTTAAATGGATTTTAGTTAGTGATATAAACAAAGACCACATTTGTATGGATTGGCTCTAAGCCAGAGCCCCAGAGTTCCGCCATGAACACTGGCCTGGCTGACCAGCATGGTCAATTCAACAGCCACTGTCCAGTTTGACAATGCAAGCATGATCATTCATTTCAAAACTATAGTAATGTGGTACTTGAGTGGCCCATGTATTAGTGCTTGCAGTGGCATGATGGCTCAGTGGTTAGCACTGTCACCTCACAGCAAGAAAGACCTGGGTTAAACTTTAAACCTGGTCCTTTCTGGGTGTTGCTTGCATGTTCTCCTTGTGTTTCTTCCAGGGACTCTGATTTCCATAATATCAAGACACGCACATTTCGATGAATTAAGCATGTTAGCTCAGTGATGCTGCTTTCCACCCAGTGCATACTGGGATACGTTCCAGTACTTTCAAAACTTTTTCCCATGTACTTCTTTTTCTAGTTTCAGTAGTGTCAGTATGCCTCAGTGTGACTTGTCTCACTGTATTTTTCTCTCACACACTTTTCCTCAGGGCACTGATATGAACATGAGATTTCTATATACATAACATATTCACATTCTAGTCAGATAACATAATGACAAATATTTTAAGCTGTTAGTATGCCATATGAGTGCATGTGTAATGATGTGATTTTCTCATCTCTGTTTACCATTTTCTCTGTAAAGCTCTTTGGATAACTGTGTTGTGTTTAAACGCTATATAATTTTTTTTTGACTTGACTTAACTGCGTTTAGTCAAAATATCAAAAGTATCATTAATATTCTTTACTCCCCCCCCACTGCCTAGACAACTATACATTATGTTTGATGTAATTAAAAAAGTTTGCTAAATTTATACCTAGAATTACAGAGTTTGAATGTATAAAGTAGGCTACACATAAATATAAAACTAATAAGATTTACCTTGAAATGACAAAGTAAATGGTTACATTGCTAGAATGGACATAAACCTTTGTATAATGTGCTACATATTTAATTACAGATATTTATTGTCATTTTACATGCTTTTATCAGTCATTTCAGAAAACAGAAAAAATATAGTATAAATTTATAGTAATTGTTCTGTAAAAAAAGGCGGAATAGATGTAATCTGTCATTATTGGCATATTACTTAAAATAACAGTTGGATTGTTAATCTACAGATAATGTCCGTAATTTTACAGAGTTTTGTATACAATTTGAAAAAACAGAAAACCACAGTAAAAACATGAGCGTTATTTTCTGTAAAATTAGGATTTTTTTTACTGTGTAGTCTAACATTTTCTTCACAAACATGGTAGCTAGGGTTGTAACCATGAACTAAATCTTGAATAACCTCAACATAGCGTTGAGTGTTGGCAGCTGTGAGATACCGCCACATTCGTGATTTCATTGTTTTATTAAATCTCTCAACGATACTTGCTTTGACATAATTTGCTGTAGCAAAATGTTTTATGTCATACTTCTTCATTAACAATTCAAAATGTGAATTAAAAAACTCCTTCCCCTTGTCCGTTTGGATTTTTTGGGGTGTTCTTCCTTCTTTTAATATATCTTCAAATGCTCGCTTTACCTCAATAGCGCTTTTATTTCTCAGCACACAAATCCATGTGTATTTGTGGCCTCTGTGTCCTGGGCGAGTAGCCAGTCATTTGCCTTGCCATTTTTGAGGATCTCCTCGGTTTTCTCCAAGTATGCTCTTTTCAAACCCTCTCTACCCACATAAGCACCAGGGTTTGACGGGTCATAGTAAATACTTTTCATAACCTGTTCAGACATCGTAGAGCATTGGGTCAATAATGAGAAGAAATACATGTTTAACATTGTTTTATTTGAGTCTTTGGAATTACACGTCATCCAAGAATTTCAGAAAAGTTACACAAACATTGAGATTTCTGCTGATTAGAAAATCTGTAAACATTTTAGAAATACAATTGTGGAAGATGGAAAATGTTCGCGATTTATTAAAATAAAGACTTCTCAGAGTCTGGTATAACAGTTGATTATTTCAAGTTTAATTACGTGGATCCACGGGAACAACCGTCACAACATCAACAGAGAATGAATACAGAGACTAGCAGAGTAACGTCATGATAGATTGTTCTGATTGTGCATTTCAGTTTCAAGCTTATATTCTCTTCCCACAGTACAGATGACGGAATTAGCATTTGCAGAATGTACATACAATCAATAGTCGCCACTATGGGGTAGTCTAAAAATGCAAGGTTGCACTCAGATGGCTCCGAGAGGCACAGAGAATCACAGACTGTCGGTTGCCTATACAACCCGGTCAAAGGCTGAGATATATCAATCTGGACAGTTACTATATGGAGACTTAAGTTAACTATGCTCTTCCCAATAAGGAATCGAGCTCCGTTCACCTGTAGGATGTAAGTAATAATAACCCCTTGCTGTTCAAGAGCTTCCTCCTAGAGAACAGTTTCTTATGGCAGTTTTATGGCACTGGCAGAGGCCTGTTTCTCTTACTGCTAAAAAGGAGCCAAGGCCTGTGCAGCCGACATTCCATTCATCACTGCCCCTGAATACAGATACTGGCCTTATAAGTTGGAGACAGAGAGAGAGACAAGTCTTTCAGTATATGTGTAATTGATCAAGCATACAGAATACAAAACCCTTCTAATAAGATAATGAATAAATAAGAATGACAATAAATTAATTTTCTACACAATCTACATCCACAGCTTCATTACTCAGCAATTTTATCACACAAACATCTGCTACATATGTCAACGCACAGAACAGGTGCCAAATTTTAAAGTCTTTGTTGTCAGCATTTAAAAATGTTAGAAGTTTATACATGAAGTTGTTTAGAGCATTTGTTTCCACCCGGTTTGACACCAATTGCGGCCAGTCATCAGATGTGTTCCTGACCGTTTCCATATGCTTGTTCAGATTACTAAAACACTTTATACTGACGTGGTCATGGTTATTAAAAAGTCTACAACCACCAAATCCACTCTTGATAGCTTTGTGCATCAACTGTTTAATCGCTAAAGCCACATAGAATTTGTTTAGATACATGTAAACACGACAACTGAAATTACCTATCCTTAGACAGCAGTCTCTTTGCTTTCGTCGCACCAAGACGCTACTGCGTCGCATACGGCTTCTTCATTAAATTGATCCATGTATTCATCCCTATTCTCACTCAGTCTCTGTGTGATGTTCGGCTCCGACTTGAGTTTGTGCAGAAAGTTCTTAGCTGCCACGTGAACTTCGGTCAGCCATGCTTGAAAACCAGATGCATTCAAAGCCTTGACCAGCACATGTTTCAGTTGCGGTGTTAAAACTGTCTCCACAATGTCATCATAATGGGTCTCAAAAAAATAATCAGGTGGGTCCAGACATGAATGTCTTCTCTGGCTCGGGTGGTCCACTTCACATCCGATGCATGCTTTGTGGAGAATAGCTGCAACAACATTTTCCAGGATCATACCAAATGTTACTGGAGAAAACAAATTAATTCTGAATTCTGGAGAAACCAAATGAATGGATAAGCTTTTCTGCATCAGAAACCATTCTTTAGGTGAAAAAATTATGTTTGTGAACTCCTTTGATCTTGCCACACCGAGAGAAACATACTACTTGCGGTTAAAGAGGTAAGACGTGAACTAGTTTAAGGCAGTTCCAGCGATGGCAGTGTGCTGTCTTAGGCACTGGAGTAGAATGGTGTGATATACTGTAAAAGCAGCGCTGAGATCCAGAAAAATCAAAACGGTGGGGGTTCCTATATCTGCAGCCATAAGCAGATCATTAGCAACTTTCACAAATGCTGTCTCAGTAATTATGCACTGTCAAGAAGCCATACTAGAAAACCTAATAAAGCTGGTTAGCACTGAGGTGTGAGTGAAGCTGAGTTGCCACAATCCTCTTTAGGACTTTAGATAAGAATAGGCATTTGGAAATTGTCCTGTAGTTTAAAAGGATGTCTGGGTCAAGGGACAGTTTCTTTAGCAAAATCAATGAGAGTGGCTGAGAATTATTTAAATAGTGATGTTGGAAAAGGGTCAAGCGGGCCGCTGGAACATTTCATTTTTAATATGATTTCCAGAACAGTAGTAGCTGCAAAATCACTCCAAAAAGAAGCAGATATGGGTGGTTGGAAAGGAGCCTGAGGGGTATTAGGGCTACAGGATGAAATGTTCTCTCTTATGTTGATTTTATTCTTCAAGATTTCAGCAAATGTGTTGCCCTGTTTGGTGGTTGCTTTGGGAGGGCCAGAGTCTGCAGGTTGGAGGAGGCAACTGATGGTGTTAAGGAATGTCCTGAGATTATCGTTGCCATTCTCAATCAAAGAGGAGTAGAAACTAGAGTGGGCTACTTTTAATGCTTTAAAATAACAATTATTGTGGTCTTTATATGCTAGTAGGTGGACAGTTAAGCCATTGCTTCTCCACTGATGTTCTATCTTGCGGCCGTGAGTCTTCATGCTGCACAGCTCCTCTGTGAACCATGGGCAAGACCATTGGAATGATACTTGACAGGATTTTACAAGGGCAAGAATGTTTAAGGTGTTCCTCAGTGTGTTGTTATACAGGTCAACCATCTCATCAGCGGTGGACTTGTGACATTCAGATAATATAGCAGGCTGTACTGACTCATGGAAAACAGGCGTGTCAAAGGACTTGATGTTTCTGTATTTAACAGTCTGCTTAGGGCAGAGTTGAAGTGCATTAGAAATCAGAGACACCTAACTCATGTACATCCAGGTTTGATGATGGGACTTCTTCAGTGATGTCAAGTGTATGACCACAATTGTGTGTCGAGACGTTGACATGCTGTGTCAGGTTAAGACAGTTCAGCAGGTTCAGGAAGTTAGTGGCAAAGGAACATTTTGTTGAATCAGCTTGAATGTTGAAATCACGAAGTACAACATCATTGGATAGGGTAGGAAACAGAAATGTGATTAGCTCAGAAAACACAGTTAAAAATGCATTTGATTTAGGAGGGCGATAGATATGTATAACTGTGAAAGGCTTCAACTTAAAAGCCATGCACTCAAATGATAAGCCAGGTGGCACAGGCAACATTTTCAGTACAAAACAATCTTTTAGGAAACAAGCCAGACCACCACCACTGCCATGGGCACAGGCCTTTTCCAGATAATTATAGCCAGAAGGACATGTTTCAATTAGTATGTAGGAATCACCATTTCTGTGCCAAGTTTCTGTCAAGCAAAAATGTCCTAGGTCATTGTCCTTGATAAACTTGTGTAATAAGAGGTTTGATTGTTAGAGACTGCACGTTAAACAGTGCCAGTCTTAAAGGGGCCTGATTTAGAGATGGAACATGGGACATCTACATCGCGTAAAGCTGGTAGAGTTGAAAAAGAGGGCAATGTACATAACTTTGTTTTTTAAATTATTTTCCTACCACCTTGTCTTCCTCGATGTTTAGCCTTTTTCTGAAGGATTCCAAGTTGCAGAAGTCCTTTTTAAAGCTCCTCACTAACATTGTTTAATCCTCTTAAAACTATGAAGAAATTCTCAAGTAGATCTGAATGTCCTTCATTTCAGTTGTTTATAGATCTCCAGATTATAAGTGAAACTTCAGTCTAGATAAGAAAACAATCAGCTATCAGAAAAGTACAATTTTTGTTATATTTTTACAGTTGAAAGAAAAAAAATATGAGATACAGCTGATCGGTACTTCATTAGCAACTCATAAATAAAAAGCTATTCAAGAAAAAAAGCACAAAAAATATGTAAATCAATAAAAAGTTATTAAAATAACAGAGCAATCAGCTTAGGTTGCCATAAAGGCACCATGGCAAACAGAATCCTGATCGTGAATTAATAAACAAGGATTAATTACTCTGTGTGTCTAAGTAATTGTTAGATGTTATGAATGTGTACTTGAGTATTTCAGTATGTTGTGAACGGTGAGTACTGATTGGACAATATAATTTGTTTGCGTTAATACTTTGATTACTAGTGGGTACTATTTTCTTGGGTCAAAAATGCTGAGTAATTTCAAAACAAATGACAGAAATGTAAGCATACAAAATGCTTTACATATATTATAGTCCACATTTGAATTTTGTTCATATTTTTATCCCTCAGCATGCCTTTGTTAGAAGATACAAGTACAACATTGATGCTTTTCAGAAATTATGTCTGGTTAGATACTGCTACATAGTCTTATCCTTAAGTCACCCCTATGTGACCCCAGTTATTACAGTTAGGGCCGGAAATATTTGGACACTGACACAATATTCATAATTTTGGCTCTGTACACCGCCATAATGGATTTGAAATTAAATAACCAACATGCAATTGAAGTGCAGACTTTCAGCTTTAATTCAAGGTGTTGAATAAAAATATCATATGAAACGTTTAGGAATTGCAATTATTTCAGGGGCTTCAATGTAATTGGAAAAATTAACACAATCGTAAATTAAATGTTCTTTTTTAATACTTTGTCGAGAATCCTTTGCAGTCATTGACCAAGTCTAGGCCAAGTCTAGAACGCATGGCCTGGAATGCTGGGTTTCCTCCTTTGTGATGGTTTGCCAGGCCTTTACTGCAGCTATCTTCAGTTGTTGTTTGTTCGTGGGCCTTTCCGCCTTAAGTTTTGTCTTCAGCAAGTGAAATGCATGCTCAATCGGGTTGAGATCAGGTGATTGACTCGGCCATTGCCGAATATTCCACTTCTTTGCCTTAAAAACTCCTGGTTTGCTTTCGCAGTATGTATTGAGACATTGTCCATCTGTAAAGTGAAGCGCCGTCCAATCAACTTTGCTGAATTTGGCTGAATCTGAGAAGACACTATATCCCTATACACTTCAGAATGCATCCGGCTGCTTCTGTTTTCTGTCACATCATCAATAAACTCTAGTGACCCAGTGCCATTGGAAGCCATGCATGCTTATGTCATCACAATGCCTCCACCGTGTTCTACAGATGTACAGTAGTATGCTGCAGATCATGAGCTCTTCCAAGCCTTCTCCATACTTTTACAAACTATTACAAAAGACGGCATGCTGTCATTGATGCTAAAGGGGGCAATACACAGTATTAAGAACTAAGGGTATGCAGACTTTTGAACAGGGGTCACTTCATTTTTGCCGGACTGCGTAAGCGGAGACGGCTACGAAGAGCGAATGTCTCTTACTGAGTGAGTGAGTGAGTGACTACCCCTTGTTAAATAGCGTAGTGGTTAGAGAAGCGGACTTGTGAATTATAGGTCCTGATTTCGTATCTCCTCGCAGGCGAAGCGATTTAAGCATTATAAATTATTCCGTATAGACAAAAACTTCGCTGGCTAAAACCGTTAGTATCTACATTATAGTAAGCCTGAAATATAACAGTTTACGGTTATATTGCGACTGTTTCTGGTGGATTTTCGAAATACGCATCCGTGCATGCGTTATGGGTCAGGATAGACAAACATTTGCTCACTTAACATACAGTAGTTACGTTATAGTAAGCCTTAACTAAAACTGTACACGGTTATATTGCGACTGTTTCTGGCATGGAAAAGTTCATCTTCAGTCTCGCTAGCAATTGCTCAATTCTTATGATTATTCCTAGGAAGTTAGTAGAGACTAGTAAGCCTATTACTGGCTAATATGCTGTTAAAACGGCAAGTGGCAAAAGCAAAACAGTTTATAGACGCTATGGTGGAGGTAAACCTAATAAGAAACGTAAGTCAGTTTAACACAATCCTCAATGGAGTCTAGCGACTGCTGAAACGTGTAATGCCGTGGCGTAGTGGTTAAAGACAGTGTCTCTCATTTGGAAAACGTAAGTTTGGATCTATTGAGAGCAACGACATTTATTAATTATTTCTGGTAGATTCCATGATTCTCTCGTCTTTTCACTTGATGAAAAAGTTAGTTATCGTCGCCTTTATTGATAGTTACTGTATAAATGTCATTCACGAATGAAAGAAAAAAGTATGTTGTTTTGCCATGAAAGAAAAAAATACGTTCTTATGCCATGAAATGAAATAGCTTTGGCAGACTTGGTAGCAATAGTTCAATTCTAATGACAATTCCGGTAACTTAGTAGATAGTAAATAGATAGTAAATAGATAGTAGTAGATAGTAAATAGATAGTAGTAGATAGTAAATAGAAGGAATTGTGAGCATTCAACCTATAAAGTAAACTTGTCTAATCTGTTAACTGTAACATGTCAACCTACTAGTCCAGGAACCCCTATTAAATCTATTAAGCTGGCTTTACTTAATATCAGATCTCTCGCCAACAAATCATTCTTGGTAAATGACATTATAATATCCTACAACCTAGATTTTATGTTTCTCACT
>JACXGI010014069.1:0-19693 GCA_016801175.1 Esox masquinongy | reverse complement strand
AGAGAGAGAGAGAGAGAGAGAGAGAGAGAGAGAGAGTGCGACACAGAGATGATAAACAGAAGCCACCACAGTCCAGTGCTCATGGATCCCAGCTCGTTTGGTCTTGGTAGAGGGATGGATGGAGGGATGGAGGGATGGAGGGATGAAGATAAATGTTTGGGGGCCCAATGAGGAGTGACCACTCAGACCAGAGAGCCACAGACACAAATCCTGCTTTTGGGTCATTACCTGCCCTTACACACATTAATCATACACACACACATACGCGCAAAGAAGCACTTGCACACACGCACTTGCACAGACAACTTTAATTTTATCCTTGTGGGGAACGGAAAACATAACATTCATGTTCCCTAACCCTAAACTTAACCTTAGGTCCTAATAGGGGCAGCTTTTTATCATGTTGTACTGTCCTTGTGAGGACTTTTAGTCCAAATTCGATTTGCGAAAGAAAAACACGCTTGCGCAAACACACCAAACTGTAGCCAACACAGCTTTCAAGGACAGTAGTCTTTGCTGCTCCATACCAACCAAATGGATCACGCTGATCTGACACAGTTTGTGGACAGGAAGGGTTATCATGTCCTCAGATAGAATGTGAACCCAAAACTCCCCATAAAAATAAATTCCCTCAACCTGTCAACAAAAAAACTGTAAGGTCCTCAACTACCCAGAATACAACAGTACTTCTGGTGTGTGCGCGCACGCGCACACTGTAAAAGACAGTGTGGTCGTGGTCACGTAGCACTGGGCCATGGCAGTTTAAACTGTAACCCAATTAATTTCAGCTCCAGCTTTCATGTCGAGAACATGAAAGACAGTGGAGAGCCCGGAGACAGAGGGGAGGGTTTTGTGGTCTCTGCATATTCTTGTCAGAGAGAGAAAGAGAAAGAGAAAGAAAGCATGTTTTAGATTAACTCTGCAAAAGTATAAAAATATATATCACGTCACACAAGTAACCAGTCTGATATGAAACTCATGTTGTCACCTTTATATAAGCAGAGCCCCAAGAGCATTGGATCAGTCTGTCTGTCCTCATCTCCCCCTTTTCTAAGTCAGTCAGACCCTCCATGCAACTCTCACTTTCACCTACTGCTCTTTGCTCCAAAATTTCCTAACCCGCTACTTGAATAGCCGGGCTATTCTCAGTGTTTTTCTAAGTGACTAACATCACGGATCCATTCTCAGGGCACGGGTCAATTGCAGGGCCCTCCGTGCCCTCCCCGGGTATCAGAATGAGTCTGAGATCTGACCAGAGGTCAGCCGAACGCTCGGCCCGTTTCGGCACCAAGTAACACCACCACATCCCGCCTCGGCCTTGACATGTGATCCTCCTCTTCTCGTAGCCCGTCGGCTTCTCAGCTCCAGGTCTCTGGTATGAGTCTGGCATGGTCTGCCCAGGCAGGGTGAGGTCTTCTTGGGGAGAGAAGGGAGTTGGGGGGGCCGAGGTTGGACATCTGGTTCTGGTCAATATGTCTGAGATTCTGCGGATGACTTTATGGCGTAGAAAGCAGAGGAAAAGACACCCACACCCACACGCCATTTCCCTATTCTGGAAGTAGCAAAACCTTTCGCCAGTCAGTCAAAGCAATGAAAATATGGTTACCATATTGTGTGGTGTGGGGGGGGCTTTTCAATAGATAGTAAATACAATTCCCCTCCACAGAGAGTCAGACGGAAGTTAATTCATTCCATTATCAAAACCTGCGTTTTATCCCAATATAAAAATCTGATCTCGCTTCTGATTTCTCACCATCCCATCAGCCAGCACAATGGAAAAAAATAACATCTTTATCAAAGTTGGGCCATATCGCCCAAAATCAATTCAGGACCAGGTAGTGGAATGGACCATAATAAAAACCTGTCTTTGTGTGAGACAGATAGAGTCAGACTGGCTTGTGTCACAAGTGGCTCGCTATTGCCCACATAGTACACTAGTATAGACCAGAGCCCTGGGTAAATGTAGTGCTTTACCCTAGATAGGCGGTAGAGGGCAATTTCGGACGTAGGAAAGAGTCAGTCAGGCATTATAACTCTAGCCTGTCATCTGGCTGGCAGGTGGCGGCCAGTTCTATACAATCCAGTAGAATTGAGATTTCATTATTCTCTACATTAATACAATATCATTTCTGCAGACCCGCCTGCCACCAAAAGCCATAAGAATTCATAGTGTGTGTTCCATCAGCGTTCATACCGCGTCACGTTTCAATGTGTCTGAATCCAAATGTCAAGGACACAGAGGGTCCCCGATATGTCATACTAGTCCCTATTCAGTACACTACGTTTGACGAAGGCCCGGAACACCCTGGTCAGATGCAGGGTACTATACTGGGAAGAGGGTAGCATTTGGGGCTTAGCTATCCTGGAGGACTTGTAATGCGGAAAAAAATTTTTTTGATTTTGTTTGCAGAATACAGACCCATAAACCCTTTCCAATGTTTACAGAAATTGCTTGGAGAAGGCGATACGCTCGCATCAGACCGAAACACCAGTAAGCTAGATAAAACTAGTAATGTTAAATCTGACTGCAGCTAGTGTGCGGGAAAGTGAGAAAGTTTCTCCACAATGTTTCCATTTTATAACATGTTCATTACTCATTCCTTTTCAGCACAAGATTGGGACTTCAACTCCAGTTAACCGACACTTTAGACAATAGGATCGGCAGAACACACACACACACGGACGGACACACACACACGGACGGACACACGGACACACACACAGACACGTAGCCAGCAGGAGGAGCTTCTGCAATGACCACTGTGATTCTACCTCGGAAAATAATTAGAACACCAGCACCACCAGTCCCTATCTATAAACGCTTAACACGTTGAGAAACGCCAAGCTTCAGGAAGGCGTTGATGCGTCAAAACACAGCACAGATGTAGTAATTAGAGCCACTGGAAGGGCGATTAGTTTCTGTCAGACTGGTCTGGTTTCCAGGCTCTCATCGGTGGTACTCGGCAGCGGAAATACACTGGCTGTCAGACTGACTGGAGAAAATACAGACAAAGGCAGTGCCCAATTGACAACCAGAGAGCGAGAGAGACACAGAAAGATGCAGAGGGTGATTACAGGCCAGCATTTGTTTCTTCATATGTCTCTTTCCACAGGGAGGGGAACCAGGGACATCCTTGGTGACTTGGGACCACACTGACAGCAGCTGGGCCGAGTACGCCCGCACACAGGAGTGGATGATCACATTCCAGAAGAACGTTCAAGTGGATCTTCTCTGGGAGTTTCACAGGGTCACACAGATGGAGTCCTGGAGCAGGCTGTAAAAAGAGGGCGTTGGCCCTTGACTCACAGCGGGCCTAAAAGCGGAAAGGAAGGCTGGCCCACAGCAGAGATAAACGGGTCATGCTTAGAGGTCAGATGCTGACTTCCAACTACAGCTCAACAGCTTCCTGCAGCATCCTTTAGGATGCCTGGTAATCACTTCCTGTTTTAGCCCCTTATCGCTGTCATAGCTTAGTGTCCCAGTCAGTCAGTCAGTCAACACACAAAGTTTAGATAGTCTGCACAGCACTTCCAGTATTAGACCGGCAACATCATTTAACGACCAAAAATGATAAGAAAGCCTTGTCTTTCATCCTTGATAGACAAGGAAACACTGGCATTTGAAATTCAACAGAATGGGAATCTCCCTATTTTTTTAAAGACAGAATGAAAGCAGACTGAACGAAAGAGTGGCAGCCCACAGGATGCATGACAGTGGATATTCAGGCTAGATACCATGCCGGCCAGCTTCGCTTTGTGTCGACTCTGCATGTCGATGTAATGAAGTGGGTTTATGAGTTGCAGGAGTGGAAGACTATGTGTGTCACAAACTGGTCCCTATTCACTATAAAGTGCAGTACGCTCAGCCAGGCTCAACACAGGTCTGGCAGAAAGTAGTGCACGTTGAGAGGAAGATATTTAGGAGGCAGTCCATTCCAACATACCCATTAAACAGCTTAAAGAGGAAATGAACTCTGCCTTCTAACTCTTCATGTATGCATTATTGAGTACAGTTTATTTTTTTTGGGGGGAGGGGTGCTCTTGAAAACGAGATTGCACATAAACAGGTTTCATCCTGCCACTCAGGTCACATGAGGATACACTATTCCATCACACAACAAGCCAAGTTCTTTTCTCTCTTATGATTTAGCATAAAACCGTATGACTGAGTGAAATAGTCAGAAAGTAGCCTAAAGGGAAAACAAATATATATATTCTACAAGAGGACACAATGATGTGCATAAGCATGCATGTATGATCTCAATCATTCTATAGTGCAAGACTAGACAAAACAAAGCCAACTCCTGTTGATTATTTCAAATATGTTTAAAATAAGGAGTAGACAATCTAATTTTTCAGATTTAAAGATACACTGTTGGCTAGTTTTTATCAAGTTAAATATTCTGTGTTAACTCTGTGTTATTCCCACCAAACTACCACCGGTGCACTGAGCTCACACGCCCATGCCATGGACGAATCGTCTAATGCCCATGTTTAGACAGTTGGTCTGGACGATGTGTAAATCCAGACGTCGTAAAGCCCTACTGCCAAGGGGAAACGAGTGGAAGAAAGGAGCGGAATAGAAGAGGAGAAAAAAAGAGCAGGAGGGAAGCAAAGGACGAAAGTGAAATAGGGAAGGAAACTACATAGAACTAACTGAGTGATTGGAAGTTAAGAGCGGGGACCAAGAGCTCCTCCTGTAGACCTGAACCAACAGACCCCGGGAGACCGCCATAAACACAGGCCCTCAACGCCCCTCGGAAAACCTTTCAGGACATTCCGTCTGGAACAAAAAGACACAATAGCTCTAAAACGGAGTGAGGTCGTGGTGGCCGGACAGAGGTGTGTGTGCTGATGGCTCTTGGAGGGCTGATGAGGGACTCATCTCTGGGGCCGGCATTGAGGCAGACTGAGATAACGAATACACGGTTAAACACAGAGGAGAAAATAGACTTGTCAACGCCTCAATTATGATCCGCCGTATCGTCCTCCGCACACCTGCCAGGCAATTAGAGCCCGTCTGCATCTGCCAAGCCCAAAGTTAATCTAACATGAATAATCACAGACGCTGGTCATTCTCAGCTCTTAACTTCTGAAAGAATCACGAGGGGGGACAGGGAGAGAGATAGAAAGGGAGGAAGAAAGAGCACGCGAGAGAGAAAGCGAGAGTGAGGCAGAGGCAGCGAGAGAGAAACATCAATATAAGAAAATGCAATGAAAACTAAAAAGAAATCTGACTGTGACTTGGCAATCAGGGCTCAAGAATGGGTGTGATCGCTCACTGGTTGCGGTGGGGTGATCCCAGCCACCCCTCCCACCCCCTGGACCCCTCCAATCAACTCACAGCCGGGCCATTCGGCTGAACCCCAGACAAATCTCTTCCTTCAGAGTAACGCTAGGTTATAATCTGTCAGGACTCCAGGAGAACCAAAAGGTGGAACAGGGCATGTACACGGAAATAGGTCTGCGGTTGATGAGGTTACTACGGTAACGACTTTCAGTAGCTCATATTGCTTCATCTCACCAGCATGCAAGCACAACTACGCGCTCAATCACAAACACGCACACTTCATGTAAAGACAGAGTCAATGCACTCCGTCGGGTGTCAGCTGTTTGAACAGGATGATCATCTCTTCATTGTGTATGCAAGAAAACTAGAGGTAGCACTTGAGAAGGAACACATTCCGCATCCATCACCTCTTATGACCTTTGGGTTTGTTTCCAGCTCCAGACTCTGTATTTTTTATCAAGCCAAAAGTCATCCTGACTCACTGATAGGCCAACCAGCTCCTCTGAACCCAGTACTCTGAGTGACTGGAATGTAAACTAACAGTAAGAACAGTCAATCTCCAACATTCTTTAACAGACTAAAATAATTCCCTGTCAGGAAAACTCCAGTTAATGCAATAGTTCACCCAAATTACAAAATTGCATGTTGATTTCTTTGACGGCGATATTGCAATTTTCAAATGACCTATAGTGTCCTTCATAACCATGGACAGTGTGGCATTCATTCGTGTTATTTGATCTCTTTACTCCCAAAACGTGTATTTTGCATCTACAAGGTTAAACTATACATTCGCAGCTAATATTTTAACATATTTTGGTACAATTGCAAACTGTCTGGTAGACTAAAGAGTACCTCTACAGAGGATGTCCAAAGAAAGATCAGGAACACTCCACAAGGCAGTAAAAGATATGTAAGCCACTACCACCAGATGCCAACAGCTGAAAAACAGAGGCTACAGTTCAAGGTGTAAACTGTTAGTTATCCTCAAAAACAGAGGCTACAGTTCAAGGTTTAAACTGCTAGTTATCCTCAAAAACAGGACGACCAGTTTTCCGTTGGCTAAGAAGCACTTGAAAGAGCCAGCAGAGTTCTATAAAAAAGTATTGTATACAAAACAGATAAACATTAACTTGTACCTCGGTAATGACAAGAGGAAAGTCTGGCAAAAAAAAGGAGCTGCCCAAGATCCACAGCAGACCACAAAATTGTTGGACTGGTGTTGTGTTTTGGCCATGTATGTCTGCCATGGAAACTGGCTAACTTGTCTTCGATATTCAGTGCTCAGTGCTAGATTCGATGTCATCTTCACTACTTTCACTACAACCACCAATTCCCGTATGGTAGCTATTATGAAAATGGGATGTAGCTTTAAGAAGTCACTTCACATCTAGAAAATGGCAACTTCTAAATGTTATACAGCGAAAACAACCAAATACGGGTAATTACGTTGGCTGGTTACAACTAATAAAAAACGGAAATGAATATTCCCGTTATTGGATCAAGAGTTTTTGACTGCATGCCAACCACAGCATCCTCCTATCCCCCACAGTCATCGCTCCACTGACCTATTTACTGCATATGCACAGTACAGGAAGAAAATGAGGCCAAACACAATACAATAACAACTTTGGAGTTTTACAACTGAGGATGGCTGCAGCGCAGGCCCCAGCCGAGCATCACCTGGGAAGACACCCAGCCGTGGGTGAGGTCAATGGGTCACAGACTTCAGGCAGTGCGCATGCAAAGTACGCCGTTCTGTGCTTTGAGTGAACTGTCATTTCAAGTATTTAAAATCGCAGGCCGTGGTCATTTCCATAACTACGGACAAGAACTCAACCGAACGACCTCTCCTAAAAGAGGTCAGAGCCGCTCCACTTTAACGCATGGGTCGAGAAGCGCTTGACTAAAAGGGATGGAAAAAATTGCATTATGAATGTTAAGTGCGCCTGTAATAATTCATAAGGTGTGATTAAGACACCACCTCTGGAGTCCGGATACAGACATTGGCCGCCAGTATCCATGTCATTCAGCTTCTATTGTTAACGTGACCTCTGAATTACAGCTGAACTCGTAGACACTAAGGTCAGGTCAAAAGGGAGGTTTTCCCTGGAGGATTGCACAATTTGGGTGAATACACATAACCGTACACGCTTGCGGGTGTGTGTGCGGGTGTGTGTATGTAAACAGATTTATTCATGGAATTCCCCCACCCTCCTCCAAAGTCTGTATCCAACGATTAAGAGCGTGTTTTGTGCTCAGGAATTCGTTAACACACACCCCACCCGTTAGCTACAGAGCCCTGGGCTTATACACTGCACACCCTGGGGAGGGGAGGACTGGGTACAGTGGAGAGAAAAGAGAGATGAAAAGTTTAAGCTAAAAGCTGTTCTCACAGGAAAGATTTGCCAACTCCAACTCCGTCCACAGCTTTCCCTCCTGCCATCATTAAAAAAAGAAAACACAGTTAGCTTAGAACACGGGACAAGGAATAAGACCGGGCCCTAATGGAGAGATTTGTGGATCTATACCTTCTGGGTGGGCATTTTGTGAGGGGAAAGACCCATTTCAAAGCAGGTCCAGCAGATGTCTTGGCCAACTATTATCTAAATAAATCTCTCAAATGTCTCACAGGACAGATTTTCAGCAGGTACTGTTCAGCAGTTACCACTGACCTGACTATAGTTTAAATCCTCTGTGAGCATCATGGTCGGACAGGTCTAGATGAACAAGAGCAAGAAACAGCTGGGCACTTCAAGCCCACTTCAAGCCCACGCCAAAACACACTTCATTCAACGGCCTTTGAACAAATATGACAACGCTACTATGTTTATATTAATGCAAGAAGAACAGAGGTGGTGTTGTGTGTCTGTATACAGCCTTTTAGAAATTGGACACTGGCCAAATATAACAACAATGCTACAGCTAGCAGTATCGCAACTAACAGTCCTGCAACTAACTAGCGATAACACAATCAAACTTTTGGAAACTTCCCCCATGCCCTTTTACCATAAATGCACAAATGAGCCTTGCAGTAAAGCTAGCATGTTTTGTGAACTTATAAAAAGGTGGAAAACCCCTCCCACCTCCCAGAACACATGTCTACTGTGTTAGCTAGTTAACAAGAATTGGATGAACATCTGTCTGTATATAAGGGAAACGCCATATTCTCTGTCTGGGTAAACACGTCACGCCCGACGCGAAAGGAATAAGACGAATAGGGGAGGAAAGGGAGAGACAGAGTGAAGGGGAAAGGTGACCCAGTCGCTCATGAGTGTGCTTTAATTGGAAACAGGATGGAAGCAGTGGAACTCTTGTAATTCTCTCTCACACAGACACACACAAACACACACACTGAGCTAAACCCAAAGGAACCGTGATCAACCAATTAAACTGAAGGATGAGGCTATGTCTGACTTGCCCGCCCGCCCGCCCACCCATCCTCCCTCCCTGCTCCCCTACATCCTCAGTAGCCCCCCCTCCACACTGAGCAGAGAACCCACAGTCCTGGGGGCTTTTCCACAGGAGAACAGGACCCTCACAGGTTTGTATGTGAGGAAGTTTCCCGAGACACGGGACCCCCCCCCTCCCCCCCACCGTGCTGAGGTGTGGAGAGATCAAACAGCCCGGCACCAACACTATAACACGCGCGCACGTGCGCACACGCGGAAGTTTGGGAGACATAATTACAGTGAAGCTCCAAATGGATTCATGCATTATAGAGAGAATAAACATCTGATTAAAATGCAGGGATTTTTATAGTTTCTTTTGAAGATTTCCGGAGCAATGTTGAACACAATGAACTCACACAGCTGGTCTGATGTGTATGCGTGGGTGGGTGCTTTTGTGTGTAGTTGTTTCACTCGCTTGACTGTGTGCGCGTGCGCGTGTGTGTGTGAGTGCGTGCGAGGAGATGGGTGCCTTGTGTTCATTTGCGTAACTGGCGTTCCTTAAAGATCACGCAGCTGCTCGGGTGGATGCGCGCGCGTGTGCGGTGGTTCATTCATCATCCTAACACGGTGAACACGTGCATCCTTCACCGTGTCCTGATCACTGCCTAATGGGGTGAATGTGCCCGCGTGGAAAACACACAGCCAGGAGAACAAACACACAACCGCAAACGGGAAAGACAAATTGTTTGTCTAGGAACAGGAGGCGTAGAAACTGGCCCACGCACACACACATCGGAGGCTCATTGAACATGGGGACACAGAGAGACCGAGGCCATCCATCACCACGTCCAGTTCAGCTCCCAGGAGCCTGCTGGAAAGGGCCAAAACACACCACAAGAAAACCCAAGAGCCAACTGAAAAGGTCCAAGACACAAAACGCACCTGGGTGACTGCTATAAAAAGCTCCCAGACACAAAACACATTGCAAGAACAGCCATGCAACAAACCACACTTGCCAGCACAGACTGGAACATTCTATTACTCCGTTTCTCACTCCTCTCCTCGTCTCATTCCTCCTCTCCTCTCCGCATCACTCTCCCTTTCAGGCTTGTAATCCCTCAATTGGCTCTTTAGACCAGAGTTGTGCTCAGACTAAATTTAAGGCATTTAATCGAGGAAGCGATTTCAGGTCAAATATGTGGAATCACAAGTAAATTGGACAGTCACGTTATCATAGTCAAGTCATACTAAGAAAGTTGCCATGAAGATGGGGAGACATTTTATCACAAACATTTTTTTTTCCCCTCTTCACAAAGATCAAGTGTTCATATTTTTATTTTTATTTATTTTTAAGTCCAGTGGTGTGGTTTGGTGTAACCACAAAAACAGCCAAAGCAACACGCCTTGGTCTCTAACACTGGTCTGTCATTGTTCCAATGACTTATGGATCATCTACAAATGGCTACATTAAGTTACTTCAGCCAAAAGGGGCAACACCAGCTATTGAAACTAGGGGTGCAGGCAAGCTAGCGGAGTATGAAAATGCACTTTGTTGTTTTTCAGGGAGAAAAAACCTTTTAGAGTAATACGTTGACATATAAGGTTACCCTTATTGGTCAATAGCGTTGAGAAGAAAATTACACATCCAAATGCCCAAATATGTAAAAACAAAAACAGAACTTTCCAGGGGGTGTACTTACTTTTTCACATGACTGAAAATAGCTTGGCTGTGCCACTTGTTCAAGCCTTCAATTGGAATTGAGCACAGGGCTGCTTCATAGAGTCTATTGATTTAAATCACTGGCTCAGCAGTGGGAAATAATAGAGTGAGATCCAGCCAGACGCCTCCACTCCCTGCCCATCGGCTGCCTAAGAAGAATTTTACACTCCCATATATTCCCCAAAATGTATTGAAAAAGAATCAAGACGATAAGTTATTTTGTTATAGAAACTTCTCACTCGAGGCGCAACTTTCTAAGGTAGAGCATGTTATTTTCTTGGGAGAGAGAAAGCTCCCCCATCCAAGTATCTCTGCAAGAATATTTCTTGAAGTTTGTCCCCAAAAAAAGTATGAAGAAGCATTAATATATGAAATATGCTTATCGCCAGACATGAGACAAGAATACACAAAGTACAAGAGAGACGTGGACTGTTTTCATTCCGTTTCACCAGAAGCAAACCACCGATTTCCTAGGTAGAAAAGCTGTATCGTTCCATTTGGTGAATCATTTACCAATTAAATGTTATTTGTCAGAATGAATGAATTATGCTACCATGAGTTTGTGGAACACAGCAAGTATGGTAATTATTCTGCTTTGTATAGTTAATCGTAATGAAATACAGGCTACTTTATAAACCGTACAAATGGAAAGATGCCTGGACACACTGTCTACTCTCTCTGAATCTAAAAAGGCCCTAATATTCTCTCACACCCAAGACACAGATTAGCTCAACCATTACTCTGCATTAACTCTATTCCCAGGACTAAGAGGACAACAGTGTGTGGGTGAGAGAAAGAGAGATTGTGAGGGAGTGTGAGGGGGCGCAAGGGAGTGTGAGGAAGACGAGAGAGAGACAAGAGGGAGGAGAGTCTAGTAGAATTCAAATGAACTAAAACACATGTAGCAGCTTCGCTTCCTGGGGTCCACATAAAATCAAATGCATAAAAAAGAACAGACACATTATAGACAACAAGCAATTTATGACTAATTAAAATGCATTAAAATACACATTATAATATTAATTCATAAATGAACTTTGTATATAACTATATATTATATTTGCACATTAGTATACTTCCTCATATTCGTACAGTAGGGTTACAGTTACAGTGTTAGGAAAGGATAGGCGCCGGCAAAAATATTAGTTTTTTCTCTAAAGTTTTCGGCTTGAGTAACGTCCTGTAGCAAAGCATTCCATTATGACATGGTTCTTTAAATAACTGACCGTCACATGAAATCTGTTTTAGGTTTGGGACCAGGGAAAAACCCCTATTGTGGCGTGCCTGTTGGGGTGGTGCCTCTGTTTCAGACGCAGACATTACACAGGTAGTCAGGAATTTAAGAAGTTAAAAAACAGAAATGCCCCACGACGAGACAAGAATCAGACTATATCTGAACCATAACAGGCAGTCATTGGTCTCAACCATAACAGGCAGTCATTGGTGGTGATGGTATCAGTTCTGGGTGCGTAGCTCAAGACAAGGCATTGCTGCTCAGTTATGAGCTAGTCGCAGATCCTTTCATAGCAGACATACTGTACATATCCCAAGGAAGAGAGAGGGACAGAGAGACAGACAGAGATGTATAACCAGATAAAGTGGAATCAAATTAAGGTAAAGTTTCCATGGTGCTGTGCTGGTGGGAGCCACTGATTTCCAATGCGGCTGGAAACCTCTAATGACTTTAAACACGGACCATTGGGCACGGTGGACGGACTGCGTTGCCTCTCAGAGGAACAGAGGAGAGAGATCATGTCCAGAGAAGATGAATAAGGAGTCGCGGAGCGACCGGAAGATAATAGGGCCAGGCTGAGGATGTAGTATAAGATGTTTCCAATAAGAAATCAGAAAATACAAAGAAATCAGAATGATCCTTTGGAGAAAGGAATGTTGACATAACACAAGTATCTAAAGCATAATTAACAGTCGGCTTTTACAACATTTTGGTCTAATCCAGACCTCTAAAAAGACTCATTTTAAATCTGTTTAACTAGTTTCTGTTTTGCTTTCGTATGGATTCAATTTGTCGTGGGTAAGACCGAGGACGGACCTTTTAGTGAAACGCCAGAAGGTTTGAGTTGGACCAGGTTTAACTAAGTCCCGGGTAGAGGGGTCAAACGCAGCGTCAACAGGTTTTTGCCCATACGTTGTCTGTTACAACAACAACAACAGTCAATACTTAGTCAGGAATTCATTTCATTTGAACATCTAGGTGTAACTGGACACCTATATAACGGAAAAACAAAAAAGCGGCAAACACTAGGCCCTTTGCGAAATGAGCTTGTTGGACGGACACAATTTATGAGAATGGTCCTGAATGGTCCGAGGGGTAATTCTGGATCTATTAAATAAATGCTCTAAAGCCATTCGGCATGAATTTGGACACCTGGATCCATTTTAACCTATTTTAATCCTATTGCAGGATTATGTATATGCGGGATAGGGCATCTGACTCCATTTACCTGATAAATATATATACACACCCGTTCTTACCTGCCCTTACCTTTTCTCAAGAACCGGGGTGCATAAATATAGGACTGTCACGTCATTTCGTCATATTCCTCGTAGCCTGAAGAAGCCTTCTGTCAAGGAGAGAAGTTTGTTTGTTTGTTTAGTGCAGGGAAACAATGCAGAGGGGCAGATGCGTGGACCACTAAGCCTCATTCTGCCCTCTCAAGGACCACTGAGCCTCATTCGGCCCTCTCAAGGACACAACTTATCGTAGGAACAAATGGTTGAAGGAGACGGTGCAAAACAGTAACGGCGAGGTGGCGAGACAGACAGCGAGACACAGAGAGACCGTTGGCGTTGATATTGGGTTTTGTAAGGTAAACAAAAAGGCCAATCTGAGGTGAGATTAATCTGTTCTGCAGGCCAAGCGACTGAGAACGGATTGTGTGGGGCATGGCAGAACCCCAAGAGCCACTGGGGGTTTCCCCTCCACCTACATTTCCTGGAAAGGAGAGGACGCTGGTCACAATAGTGTTTTCTCCACAAAACTTCAACGGGAAGGACTTTCAAGGTGTTGATCTAATATGAATCCCATACGTTAGGGGGTACTCGACTCTGGCCCACAAAGCCAGTTCCACTTCATTTTTCCCATTGCCATCCCCTAATCAGGGTGATTGCAACCCCCTAATCAGACTCATTTTGAACTGGGACACCAGGTGGGTGCAATTATTGATGAGGTAGAACAGAATACCAACGTTCAAGAGTTAAATACCCATGCACTGAATGCCATCAACCCCCACTAACAAGAGAACCGAAAGTTAGTTAGACACAAAAAAAAAATCTCACAGTAAACGTAAATACTATTTAGCACTAAGCAGACAGTACACAAGGCAGACTGACCACTGAGGAAAAATAAACCCCAAAGAAAACACAAAGAAAAAAACTCAACAAAGGACAGAGTCAGTGAGCATGGGCTGGCTATTATGAGAGGCTGCCATGGGCTGAACTGGCCCTCAAGATAAGACAGGCTATTTGTCTACTGCCCATGAAATGAGGTGGAAACTGAGATGCACTTCCTAACCTTCTGCTATATGTACAACAATATAAAAGATGCACACATATCTCTGGTCGTTCAACATGTTTGCTGAGTGGAGCACATTTCCCTCTGGGTTCAGCGGTACACTACTAGCGTATCTGGGTTTGCGCTCCTCTCTCCCAGTCTTATCACCCTCTTCTCTACCCTTCATTAGGGAGGTATGCCATGTGAACTCAGCCATGCAGGAAGCTGCCATGCACAGGGCTGGCCAGCTGCCATTGTTGCTCCTCGTAGAAGAGTCCATACACAATATTACCTCATAAGCGTTCGTATTGCTCTCTGTCTTTCTCGCTCATTCAGCCAGCCTCCTTCCACAGCCCCGCTTCACTGTAACCCTGTCGGCGGGACAACCTGTATGTGCCATCAAACCCACGTCTGCACGCTCCACAGGCGTCCGGTTGAAGCCCGCCTCACATAACATTCAAAAGCACGCTGGTTGCCCACAGAGCAGTAGGGAGAGAAGGCTCAAACTCTACACCCCAATCTGGGACAGCAGCACCACCTCCGGTCTCTCAAAGGGGCCATATGTAAGAGTCTTACTGTACTACTAGCACATATACAAGCATAAATGACCAGATGTTTCACATTAATGGTTCAAATATATTCTCTCCAAAACTGGCCCCAGTGCCTGGGATATTGCTGATTTAAATTTAAATCAGTTTGGATCGACTCGTAGTCGTACTCGCTTTAGACACTCGCAGTACACTCACTCACAGTTTTTTGAAGCAGTTGCACATGACACAGAGGGGGCATGTTGACATTGGATGTCGCACGGTTTCCTGAATCGCGAGAGGGCCTAGTCAGATGGCCTCTCTTCTTGGAAAGATAACACAGTAAGACACTTAAGCGTTACTTTTAGTGGTTGTGAACCCAGCTTAGGGGTTAAGGCTACGACTGATGTATATAACTCTGATCGTAAAAAGACACATTAACAGTGGTCGGTTACCGCGCCTCCCAAGTGACTCAGCAGTCTAAGACAATGTATCACAGCAGGGTTGCGTCACTGCAACCTGGATTTGAACCGTGGTAGCACCACACACTTGGCTGGGAGTCCCATAAAGCATACTGGTTCAGCATTGTCCGGAGAGCGTGTTCGCGTGTCATATCGTGCTCCAGCATTTGATTTTGGTAATATACTCACTGCAATATAAGCTAAAACATGTTTTTGTTTAACTGTATTGAAGCCGGACAGATGTGCAACGTGTTAAACTGTAACAGCTGCCAGGTGAAACAATCTGAAGACACGACAGACGCTGTGCGTAGCACACAGACATAAAAACGAGCTACGTAGTTGGTCAGCCTCAAAATACACCCTATCATCAGAAACACACCCAAACTGGACAGATGGACAGACACTACAGACATGCTTCATTTGCGTATGACGGGTCAGATACGCAGTTTACAGTCCCATAATACGAAGTTCAGGTGGCAGAGTAAATTGCGTCCACACTCTCCTCTCTGTCTATAAGGAACACATTGTTGGGCGATCTTATTAAAAGCTTCACATTCCGGATGGGTTGGCCGGCCAAGAACTAATTAGCGAGGATAGGATTGGGCAGGTTCAGGCCGGGCATGACAAAACAGGACGGCTCTACGGGCATCTGACGGAGCAAAACGCTCAGTCACACACAAATCGCCTCAGACAAACTCTTGTGACTAACAACCAACTTTCAGCTCCAGGTCTTTTACTGTTCTGTCGTTCAGCTTTGTTGACATGAACACAAGTCTGATGTTTCTGTTCACATGTTCACCGACCCCAGAGCTAACGTGAACACCCCGATTAGAGGACTTTGGCGTAAGCTCACAGCATCGTCAAATCACACACACGCACACACACATGCGCACATCATGGGTTATTGAGAGAAGTGTTTGTGTTGTAGCTTGGACAGGTTCCTGCTGGTCAATAACATAACTCAGCAGTATGAGCAGTCACTGACTCAGAGGCCTATGGGAACCGAGATAACACCTGTCCTGGACTACATTTAAACTTTACTTCACCAGACACCCTTTTCCTCAGCAACATTAGAGGAGTAATTAGGTGTTAGTGGCTTGCTTTAAGAGAAACATTGACATATTTATGGTACAGCTTTCTGTTAGTAGCCCAACATTTCTAACGTGCATAAGGATCATATGCAAAGTGCAAAGTTTTTGTTTAGTCATTGTTCCAGTTAGTGCTCAGTGCACCCGGGGGGCGGTACTCAGTGCACCCGGGGGGGCGGTACTCATATATTTTGGAATAGTGAGTATATATTTTCCTACTAATACTGGAATATCCGGCCACCATCTTATTTATTTTACCGTCACACAAACTAACCTACTTCCCAAACAAGGACTTCAAAGCCATAATATAAATTCTCAAATAATGAATCTGTTAACAATCTAACCGAGGACCTAGACTTAACCCTGCGCAATACTTTAGATATGGTCGCAGCTCTAAAAACCAGACATTTGGTATGCAAACTAGAAACTAGCTCCCTGGTATGCAGACATTACCAGAGCATTAGAGCCAGCCTCCAGAAAATTAGAACAGGAATTTGACCATGCAAAAACATTTATATGGCCAGAAAAGGTAATGTTTTCTTCCCCCGGCACAGCCAGAAGAGGACTGGCCACCCCTCAGAGTCTGGCTCCTCTCTAGGTTTCTAAGTACCAACCCTGCAACAGAGTTTTTCCTAGCCACTGTACATCCATTTTTTCTTGTTATTTTCTCTTTAGAGTTTTAGGCTGGGTATCTGTAAAACCGCTTTGTGACAACTGGTAATGTAAAAAAATGCTTTAAAAAAGAAATTTGATTTTATAAACACGCAAACACAGACACACACAGACAGACATGACACGCAGACACACAAAGAAAAACCGCTGTGAAGCAATCAGAGACAATCAGCACTTCTCAAGGATGAAGACTGAGTCAAAATGACTCATAATCACATGAAAAGGCTCCTCTACTCGAAAACAAGTCCGAGAATGACAGCCCTTAGCATGGGGTCATGATAATAGAAACAGGGTGTGTACTTGAATTACCATCAAAGTGAGGGCCAGTTGGAGTATTATACTATTTAACTGAGGACGTTTTGGAAAAGAAAGGACCATATGGCCTGTCCTGCCATAGACAAAACTGCTTTATTGGCTTAGGGTTAAATTTAGGGCAAGGGTTGGAATTAGGTTTAGGGTTTGAGACAGTAGGGTTAAGTTAAGGCATTCAAGGTTAGGGTTAGGTAAAGTTTAGACAATCGGTTTCTCTCCCCCCACACACGACAATGTAGGGTACCACGCGCAAGAGGTACACACATCGACATTCAAGACCAGTCTCATCATGTTCAGCGGAACAGTTGACCAATACAAGACCACAATGGCTCCAGTTAAAGAAAACGGAGCCCGCTCTCTTCCCGGCTCGTCTACAGACAAAGGAAGAAAATAGGAAGGAGAATGGCACCTTTGGCTGTGAAATACCAGGGCGCCACTTGGCTAACGAGTTCCCAAGGTGACTGCGTGGAGTAATGAACAGTGCAGCGCTCACAGTGGGGTTGTAGGGAATGAATATGCCCCCCCCCCACCAACACCACCCTTAGGACTGCAATTACCGCAGTAGAGTAGCCAATCAGGAGCTTCACTGGGGAGCGAATGAGTGCAGACCCCAGCGGTGACTGGAGTTAGAACAGTGCCCCCTTGGGCCGTACTGCTTAAGCGCACTACATCATCAGAAGCAACAGGGACACGAGTCACCTGACCGGCAGTCTTAACAACAGAGCAGTTAATTAACCCTTAACCCGTCAGTCGACGTGATCCCTCAGTGTGATGGGGCCCGTGGATAAACACAGCCACACCGCAGCCTAACCAACATCCTGGAGAAGCATAATTAATTAGACCTGTAGATTGGGCAGCATCTCCCGCCAACCCAACACGGAAAGACATGCAGCTTAACGCGCTGCCCTTTCGACAAGCGATTCCTCACTCGTCTCCCACATTTCTGACAAACGAAACAGATTTAAATTAAGCAGCCGGTCTTATCAGCCAATGGCACATGGAGATGGAGAGGGGGAAACAGATTGAAAAGAAAAGAAAGAGAAACAGAGAAAGGAAGAGAGAGACAGATTAAAGAGGGAGAGAAATTAACAGTCGGAGATGGAGAGAGGAGAGACAGCCAGCGTTAGCAACAGAAACAAAAGACGAAGGAAGAATCCACCACTGTGATCTTCAGCCAGAGAGATGCCAGTCAGTAGAAACCTCCAAACACCATCACTCACTCATCCAACCAGTTGCCAATTTATCATCCAAAAACACACACACCAACTCCATAATATACAGTATCTTAAATCAGGGACTAGCAACTCAGTGTCTCGTGTACATTAATCTAATGCAGCAGGCATTAAAGAAACAACTCAGCAGAATTCAAATATCTGTTTTCCAGACAGAACTGGAGAGGTAGGTTTAAGACCGTAACTCTAAAAACTGGATTCAGCTTTTCTAGGGACTCGGACGAGGATACGGGCAGTGTAACTGTTATATGAGATAATGTTGCGCAGGGATTGTATTTATTTACTACATAACCTGTTGGTTTTAAGGGCCTTTTCTCAACTGGGTAAAAGCCTGTCACGTCGTCCTCTCTTCTCTGTGACCGGAAACCAGGATGCGCGGAAGAAGAAGTCAATTTGCAGACCAATGGAAGTGTGACCACTGCACCTGGACGGGCACGCACGCACGCACGCGCGCGCACGCGCACACGCACGCGCACACGCACACGCACACGCACACACACACGCACACACACACGCACACACGTTTCATTGCGGATACTCATGTGAATCCTACGGCAAATTAGTTTTGAGCTCGGAAAGAATTGCTAGGAAATGTATAGCACAACTAACCGAATTAGGATTTATCACTTTTTACATACGTTAGTCACTGCGCCTGTAAACGGCTTTTGCCTGATGACACGCGAGCGGAGAAGTCGAGTCCTGACATCCTCCAAGACAAGGCGAGCCAGGAGGGAGGACAGAGGAATCAGCAACACCAACTGAGAAAAGGCCACGGTCAGTTACCTCTGTTCTGGAAAGGAGGACTCCCACCAACTCCCAAAAAAGGAGGATTACAGGTACATCTTGGGGGAGGGGGACTTACGGATGGATGGATGATTTGTTTAATGAACTACGGGGCAATACCTCCGCAAATCACTCCTCCACCAATAGTCAGTCACTTTCCTCTCTTCCTCCTCTCTTTGCCGCCAATATTCTCTGATGAACACAGACAACGCTCCTTCACAACCTTCTCAGATATGACCCCAATCATCTGGTCTCCCCTCTTCACAGTTCCCTCTTTTTCTCCCCAATACAGACCTTGGGGCCTCTGTACTGTACAGTATATCTGGCCAGACTGAGTAGAGGGAGGAGACACAGAGGGAGGAGACACAGAGGGAGGAGACACAGAGGGAGGCGGTAAGGGAAGCAGGCACCAATCAAGTATTGTGGACTGGTCTAACTGGTTCAGTCTTTAACATGGTAAGGGTAGGCAACATATTTGCATATAAAAGGGCCTTTGGCGAGTTGGGAGAATGTCAGAGCACCTCTGGTAACAGACAAATAACTGTTGAGATATAAACGGCAGTGGACAACCGCCTCAGACAGATGGATTAATCACGGCTTTAGTGGAGTGTGTGGGTAAGACTTGGCAGATGTCCTTGAAGAGGGACTCCAAGCAGTGTGTGGTGGTGGTGGTGGGGGGGGGGACTAACCACAGTTGTGTGTCGATCC
>JACXGI010014068.1:0-19692 GCA_016801175.1 Esox masquinongy | reverse complement strand
TTTTCTCCAGTAGCATAGAAAAATCCTTTTTCAGGATCTCAGAGCCAGTTTTCCTTTGTAGAATGTCAAAAGACCCAGTGTGGATAATAATCTGCATGTTGCTTGGATGTGTAGAGAGAATAACTGGCAACATTTCTGTTAGCTCTCTGACCGATGTGTCAGCCATGGTTAGGTTTTCAGTCTTTGCCATTCTGATATGATTGGTTATGTCGTCCCCAATCAAGGTAGTATCTGGCTCATCAGATGTGGAGTTAGCAAAGTTTCTTCTTTCCCTAGTCCTATCAGTGGTTTTAGGGCTATTTCTTGGATTTTGGTTAGCCCTAGTGCTAGTGTTGTGGTTAGTTTCCCTAGTTTCATTTACACACATTTCGTTCCGGGTCAGTGGTTCATACCTGTTTTGCAGTGTAAGTTCAGGTGGTGGATTGAGGGTTGGTGCTCTCTTATTTGATTTCTTGCTGGATTTGCCTCTGCGGCGCACGACATCAGACCAAGTCCCCGCTGGAGTTGATGCCTTCGGTCTAGTCCCGGTGCTGTGCCAGTAAGATGTGTCAGTGTCATTGGGGAAGCCTGGTTTGAAAGCCTCTGCAGTTAATCCAGTGGCATTAGCACATGTCCAGGGGAGAGTGTCAGCTAGGTCCGTGACAGAGTGGTCAAGATTTGAAGTAATCCCTTGTATACCAATCTGTGTCTGTCCGTTAGCATTTGGTAGCTCAACCCCTAGAGTAGCTGCTACAGAGTCAATGAATTGTTCACTCTCACGTATTTCAAGCTATGTTATCGTCTCATTCAGCCGTTCGCTCTGAAATTGCTCTGATCTGTTCACCAGTTTTGACTTCGTTCAATCAAGTATAGGGAAATCTTTAGAGTTCTCTACCCTTAGGTTAGCCTGTTTTGCTATGTTAGCATTAGCATTTGTTGATTCACCTACTGGACAGGACTCACAGTCCGACCGGAGGAGCGCTCTGGTGACTAAATCTTCTAAGCGGTTGATCCGTTCCTCCAACAGCTGTCTTAGCTCCTCCATCATAAAAAATCACTCAAAAATACAAAAGAACTATGCTGAGCTCCTCTTTTAAAAATTACATAAAATTATAAAAATATGATTAAAACAATTATAGAACAAAAATGAAACAAATGTAAAAGATTAAAAGATTAAAAGAAAATTAAAAAGTAAGAAAAGAAAGGTTGGCAAAAGGCAGGAAGCAGGAGAGTTGCGTTATGTGACTTACAGGCATGAAAGCAGGGGGCCTAAACATACGCAACAGGCAGAACACACTTCTTTTTCAGAAAATATTTCTTTTGGATAATTAACTAGCAATATTTCATACAGTCTCACATCTTGATCAACCAAACTTTGGAATTATTACACAGCACTGATTAGATACTTATGTTTTCTTTGTCTTTAGGATTATAAAAGTGTTCTCTGGTTTTCTCTTTAGGAAAACTGTTGGAAGAACCTTTTCAGGTTCCAGGTATATTGATTTCGGATGTAGAACTCATTTTGAAAATGTACTTACTTGGAACTGAAATGGTTCAACCTGGATACAAAGCTTTTTCTAAAGGATTGTCTTACAGCTGAAGAACCCCTTTGGTACATTTCTTCTGAGAGTGTATGACAAGGAGACGATATCGATGATATTGCACCTAACGTTGAAAATTTCAAGGAATCATATTTGCATGGCAGGCATCAAAAGCCTAATTCTTGTGCTGAATGTGGTTTGGCTACTTTGTTTAATGCAGTCTTGTTTTGTTTGAAGAGTGTGTGGTAACTGATAATACATTTCTGTTGCCCATTTTAACCAGTGAGTCATTTTAGTTTCCATAGTGCCTCAGTGATTAGAGGTAACAGAGAACCAGCTGTTCCCCCTGACCCAAATGGGTATGTCATGACACCTCTTCCTGGCCCAAAGCATGTATAATTGCCTATACAACAATTCCTCTCTTGCAGAGCAAGTAACAATATTCCAAAACATTTAGTGGACCTACAGTCAAAATAGCTATGTCTTTTGAAACTTCTCTTTCTGTAATTATTGTGTTTTTTGTTTAGTAAAATTGAGAATATCTGCATTTTTATATTGTGAGAATGGTGGCACCAAAAGCACTGTTATAATGATTAGGCACAGGAAAATGCGTTTTTCTCCGTATTTGGGCATAATTCAAGAATGTTGACGTAGCATGAGTGTGTTTTCAGAAAATTCCGTGAGTCCATTGAAGGGGTAAACCAAAGTAAAACTGAAGTAAATTAGAAGGATTACATCAACCTGTGTATATTCAAAGCAAAAATAACGGCGTTTAAATAATGAATTGTGTGTTCATTTAAGACATAATGCGCACAACCACTTTTAAATGTTAACATAGTATATGTATTTATTGTAAAGTTTCCCATTTTCCAAAGTTGGTTTGGTCTGAATTTCCTGTGCGGAACCATTATCAGGAAGTTAGGGCGGTGGTTGAGACAGAGAGGGCTGCAAGCACGGGCAAATTGAATTTCTAGCTTTTTCGGAGTCAGGTATTTCTTATGTCTACTTATTTGAATGTGTAACGTGTTATTTATGTGGCCTTTCTGTTGCACTTTCCGTTATCCTATTTAAAATGCTAAAGCTACTCCTTTTTTTGTGTATAGTTTTGGTTTGTTGCTATTTAGCGTTAGCTAGCGGAGTTAGCTACTGCGCTACTAACGTTTTTTGTTGCCACACATTAGCACTTCCTCGACGGGGAAATGTTTCTTATTAACCAACAATGTTAGATTTATTTTAATTAAATATAATGCAGTAGGCTAACTAGATGTGTTTTATTGACACAAACGTGCCAATACGAACTAGCTTAACTAGCTACATTTTAACTTTACTGTCGCTAGCTATGTACTAATACGATCCGACTTCCTGGGTATCTTCGTGATCTCAAATGTTGCCAAAAACTGTCTACGTTCTTGGTCATTGCTAGTCTACATTTGCGTGAACTTATTATTGCGTCAAATTCATTTTCTACGCTAACACTATCAATCCAAGTAGGAACAGCTGTTCCTACTTGAATCCAAGTAGGAACAGTAACGTATTGGATTGGTTTTGTTCCCGTTAATTATCTAGCTTCGCAAACCCTAGGCATATTCCTCTAGATGAATGTATAAGAAATGTGCAGACAACCTTAGTTTTTAGTGTTATAATTTTAATGGGGGCTAGAAACCGACTAATCATTATCATTAGATATGGCTATTTTTAAATCTTCTTCCGTGTGTCTTTAGTACTCGTATTGCTCAATCTTGAATCATAAAATGATTGCACTACACCAGTCTGCCCTGTGCTGTTGCCATAATAGTGAATCTATGGTGTGGACCACTAGCCACCAAGTACTAAGTAGGAAGGCATGTTATTGAAACTGTGTCCTTGTCTTTCTCTTAAGAGGTTGATGGACTTGCCTGAAAAGGATTTTTCACTTCTTGCATCAGTAGTTTTTCCTATCCTGTGCAAAGGGATCAACTAGAACAACGTTCACAGCAGTAGAACATTTCCATTTATAGAACAGTGAGGGACACTTGGGAATATTTGCAACAGTCTGATTTAGATTGGCCCACATAAGCCAGTGGACCAGTTGCTCATTTGATTATAGTGTGATGTGGATTGTGTAACTGTGTAGAACATACAAAATAAGAAATTGATCGTTATCCCAGAGGTATTATTTGTGAATGCACCTTTGCATTACAGCTATGAATAATTTGCCATGATATTTTAACATTGCACAACTAGGCAAACATATGTATCAATTAGAAGTAACCTTGTATCCTAAGGTTAGGCAGGTTTCACAATTTATTTTTATAGGGGCTTTAAACTACAAACCTCTGTTACTGCTGATGACAAATTGAAAGGGTCTAACATTGTGTACTCTCCAGATTGAATGAGTCGGAGTGGAATTTAACTCAGCTTTTATTCTGTTCATTAAAATTAGGCAGTTTTTGGAGTACTGCAAGGTATCATGGCAAATGCATCAACTCTTTGGCCTGAATACAATAAACAATTTAATGCAACACAAGTGAAAATACCTACATTCAAGTGTTGTGTACGCTTGTTTTTAGCAGGGCCTAGATATTCTGTCGGGATCAAAAGTGGCAGCAACCCTGGATAGTTAACCTTGTCAATCCAAAGAGTACAATACAAAAAAAGTTTGACTGGGTCGGTCTTAACCTCACATTGAAGTGTGTAACGGTTATTCTTTCTAACAAAGCCTGTAGGTCACAAATTTGCATTCGCATGTTTCATGGAGATAGTGGAGTCCTAACAATACCCGATCCTTATTACATTATCAGTCAGATGTAACTGCAAGGGCTATGTGGACTTCCAACAGTTCCTATACTTGCACTGCTCTTATAAGGGATTGCGCTCTACATGCTTTTCAGGTAAACGCAACAGCCAAAATGTCGAGCAAAAGGGCAAAGGGAAAGACCACCAAGAAGCGCCCCCAGCGCGCCACCAGCAATGTGTTTGCTATGTTTGACCAGTCTCAGATTCAGGAGTTCAAGGAGGCCTTCAACATGATTGACCAGAACCGTGATGGGTTTGTCGACAAGGAGGACCTGCACGACATGCTGGCCTCACTGGGTGAGTGACACCCCCGCAGCTGGACTTTAATCAGGCCATCTTTCTCTTGGACTTTGTTTGATTTGGTCAGTGTGACAGACGCTAAATGATACCCTGTTGTCTTGTGTTTTGTTAGCCTTTACTTGGCTTTCTCAAATGATTCCCTTTGGCTCGCTAATCTGCTGGATATTAGACTTTGTAGTATTTGTAATAGATAGGCTGGGTCCTCTGCTTAATCTAGCTGACATGGTTTGGCTTTGTTATGGAAGGTGATTATTTTACCCCCCCCAGCAAACTGGCTACGGTTGGGTGTGTTTTCCAACTGGTATGTTGGTGGAGAGGGACATTCTTTTGAGACAGTCATGCATTAACAAAGAACAAAAGAACATGCCTTTGTTCACCACCATTTCCTACCATCCAATTCTGATAGTTTTACATGACAAACTGTATGTAGATTTTACTATAAAACAACTTTCTGTTGCTGCAGTTGAGTATTTTGCCCCAATGTGGACTTTATTTCTATTTAGGAAAGAACCCTACTGATGAATACCTGGAGGCTATGATGACTGAGGCACCTGGGCCCATCAACTTCACAATGTTCCTCACCATGTTTGGAGAGAAGCTCAATGGCACAGACCCTGAGGATGTTATCCGAAACGCTTTTGCCTGCTTCGACGAAGAGGGCACAGGTACAGCTAGTAACCATTTTTAGATGAAACTTCAGTTATCTAAGGAATACCAATGTCAACCTGGTCTGTATAAAGTCATGCTTTTGTAGTCTAGGCCTACTGATAATGGATGTTATTGTGGTGCTGATGACAAAGTTCCTGAGGCATTTGCTTTATAGGATATCATAAAACTTGTCTTAGCTGGGTAGACTGGACTGGCTTCCATGCTCCATGCACAGTATTGCATTAACTGCCCCAATAACGTGTCTTGTAGGTTAAACCATTGCTCCCTAGAATGCAGCCCAAAATTAACCAGGTTCAAACTGAACTTCATGTGTAAAAAAAAAAAAAAAAAGCACACTAATTGGTTTCAATGAAATAACTTGATTTTAAAATGGCACCCTTAGATTCAGACTTAATTTTCCTTCAATGGACTGTAAATATTGAAGCATTGTCAGGTATAATGGCTTTTGATTCATGTTTGCCTGGTCAAACTATTTTAGAAACTACCAGTGGTTGAGACAGTCAATGAATTAACTGTGCCTCACCACCTGAGGTGGTTCCCTTAAAATGGGCCTTCTACTATACCGGTCCACTGTCCTTTTTCTGTTTTCAGGAGTCATCCAGGAGGAATACCTCAGAGAGCTGCTGACAACGATGGGCGACCGCTTCACGGATGAGGAGGTGGATGAGCTCTTCAGGGAGGCGCCCATCGACAAAAAGAGCAACTTCAACTATGTTGAGTTCACACGCATCCTTAAACATGGAGCCAAGGACAAGGACGATTAAGCCCTCAGCTGCGCCAGTTGTATAATGGTTTCTCACCCCCTCAACTCCTTTCCCCACAGCTAGACCATCTTGCCGCATGTCTCGGCTCTATAAACCCCATGTTCAGCAAGGCGAAGCAACGGCTATCAACCATGCCATGAGCCCCCATTTCAGTACTGCCAGATTTGCACATCTGTATTAGAGATAGCTGGTGACTGTGAATTTGCAAAACTGTGTACAAAATACAACTTTGGAAGCAAGCGCCTATGCTACTCATGACCTGGTCTAGTTGAATTTTTACATTTTATAATAAATATAAACTTTTTAAATACACTGAACTTGTATATGGGTCTGTTCTTTGCCCTGTAAAAATCATGACTTGATTGTTAAAATAAACCTTACACCTATTCCGATTCCTGTGTACTAAGCTGATGTTTTTGCGTATTTTACTCTGACACTGACCTGTCCCAACATGTTTTTCTCACTTGTTATCCATTCCACCTAGCATGTATGGACATGTCCAGTGGAGCCAAAGCTGTGGTGAAGGGTGTTTTTAAAATTCCTCCAATGTATTAGTCTTAACTCTACTCTGAAATGTGGTTTGTCTGGCCTTAACCTGTTTTCTGAGGGGTGGGGTGATTTACACTACCCCCATTAATGGAATCTTACCACTCACTGCATTCTGTATTTTACACCATATGGTTAATGGCGTTTTGACACCTCCCCAGGACTAATATCAAGAATCACAGCTGTTTTTCACATGTATTTTTGGAAATGTCAAGCAAGCATTTGAAAGTTCTATAATTTGAAGTGGCTTTTGGGCCATAGGGGCTCACACTAGGCTTGTATGCAAAAAAGGCTATTTTCGACATTTGCCTCATTCTGGTATTGGACATTCCAAGTGTTTTCGGTAAGCCGACTTGTGGTTCCATTCGTTGGAAGGAGACGGATCACTTAGCAAACGGCTCCGATCCTAGCAATCACCTAAAGAGCCGTTCGTTCGCGAACGATCCATCACTACTTGATTCACTTTGAACTGTGTGGTTACAGGCATGGGCGAAAATCTTATGTCAATTTTGGAGGGGACAATTACATGAAATTTTCTCAAGAGCAACAGGTAGTACTTTAGAATTTCCTAAAGCAACAAAATTACACCACCGCAAATATCTGAATTAAACTGGAACCCTCCTGCATGTAGGAACGTAGGGTACTTTGTGGCACTTTATTACTGATTTTTTATTTCTTTATGAAGAGATTTTATTCCAACTGAAACATAGCAAACGATGTAACAGTCTTTGATTTAAAACCTGATAACATTTTTTACTACTAAGCTGCGAATTATATACATTATTTATTGAACTGCTTTATTTTTTTTTGTCTTACTGTACATCACATTTTCAACTTTAAAGCTGGTTCTGTAGCACATTATGGGAATTTGTTACAGTTGACATGTGATTCCTTAATTTCTGCTAAATTGGAAGAACACGGTCAGCTCCACTAAGACGTTATTATAGCGAATCCTGGTGGTTTTTGTCAGGTTTTGTAGAAAGATTGCAACCCAAAATATTGTCCCGCCCCCATATTTACCTATTGGCCTATAACCAGGCCAATCACAAATGAGAAACATGTAGGAGCCACGCTGCACCAGTGGATAACTTTGGTTTTACATGTTCTTTCAGTACCTCCTGTTCTAGGAAAGGTAAACTGTCTACCCAGTACTTTTCTTACCAGCTGTTGTTTAATCTATTCTTATAGTAACGGAATTTACATTGCAAGAATTTATCACGTTTAGTAAATTAGCCAGCTAGCTAGCAGGCTAGCAGTTGCACACCAAGTAACATGAACTTCCGCTTTGTGGATGGCTACGCAAGCTAACTAGGACAAGGGCGAGGTGACGTTTCCGAATCCGGTATTTAAAACAATTATGTTTTGCAGAGCTTTGTGCTTCAAATGTTCACATTTGAATGGTAGTTGTTTGTATGGTTTTGTCGTGGTATGCATAGTTTGCAACATTTTGCGTGCAGTCACTGGGTGGTTTGATAACCGGTACCTGCAATTCAAGGTTACTTCAACATGAACGGTACATCATATCGAATACATCTTGCGAGCAATATCTTACGGTAACTTTCAGTTCTTTACTGAAACTGTCCATTAGGCTAACTTACCATGAACATCCCCTGCTGTACAGGTTAGAACCATGTGGTGAGTCCTGCAACAGAACCATGGCTTTAAAGGTGATACAGAGGCTTCAGCTTTTCGGGCAGACCAGAGCGCACCTCTGTCCTCCAAGTGGGCTGGGTCGCATCTCCGGTCTCCTGACTGCTCCAGCAGAGGAGCTTCTTTGTGCGGCATGCCTACGGACCTCAGCGGACCAATGGATCCAGGGACAGGGCTGTCGCATACTCAGCCAGTCCGTGTGTGGGAGGATGAACTTATCCACCATTGCCAAGGACCCGTTCTACACCGCCGGGTCAGTCGCCCTCCACAAAGACTCAGTCCCCAGGTTCTGTCTGAGCCATCTGCACCAGCCCACAGACGGGGAGGAGAAAGCCTTCCTGGACCGCCTGAACGGCTGCTCGTCTTCCAGGCAGGTGTTGAGGCTCCTCCGCACCGTTGAAATCATGTCCGACACCATGGCAGCGGAAGCGCTGCACCGTGTGGCTGACCTGGAGCGAGAAGGCCACTCCCTGAAGGACCCTGCTGTGCTGGAGAAGGACACTCTCCAGTCCCTGTGCTGCCAGCTGGAGGAAGACTCCGGGCGTCTGACCGAGGCCGGTCTGGTGTCTGCCCTGCTGGCCTGCACGCGCCTCTACCTGGACCCATGGAGCACGCTGGTGGTGCGGCTAGTGTCCGAGAGCCAACGGAGGCTGGACAGTGCCCAGATGAGCCTGGGCCAGCTGTGCACTCTGGGGCGGGCCCTGCTGGCTCTGGAGGGCCCGGGCTGCGGGATGCTGGAGCAGGTGATGGAGCAGGTCCAGAGGCAGGAGCCGGCCCAGTGGAGCCCGAAAGAGCTCACGGATGTATATGGGCTGCTGCAGGCTGGGGTAGGGATGGAGGCCTGCTATCAGGGCCTGCTAAACACCATGCACTCCCGCGCTGTATCGGTGAGCTCCCGTATGGATCCGCCGGCCGTCAGCAGCGTGCTTAGCGCCTTGGTGGTCCTGAATCAGACTCAAACCGTGCCTCTGGTCATCAGCCTGTGCAAGCAAGCGGTCCGGCACCTACCCCACTTCAGAGACGAGGAGCTGGGGATGGTGCTTGGGGCACTCATGCACTTCGGCCACAGCGATCACTCCTTTGTGGAGGCCATGGAGAGACATGTGCCCAAGACAGCGTTCACCGCCCACCCGGAGACGGTGACCAAAGTGATGCATTACCTCGGGCGGCGGAACATCCTGTCGCCGGTGGTGTTCGACGCGGTGGCGGAGAGCTTTGTGTACCGGGCGGACGACTACACGACCAGCCAGGTGGCCAGGCAGATCATGGCGTTCGGGAAGCTGAGCTACCTGCCGCCCAACGCCGGCGAGGTGTTTCGGAAAGTGGAGGCCGTCTTGGAGACACGCTTCTCTCACTTCCAGCCACGGACACTCCTCAACTTGCTGCACTCCTGCATCTTGGTGGAGCGGTTCCCTGTCAACTTTGTGTCCAAGGTCTTCAACCGTTTCTTCCTCCAGCAACTACAAGGTGACCTGATTGAGAAGTCCACACTTGTTTTACTTATCATTACAGTTGTATGTATGAATGTAAGTACAGGACCTCATGAAGCTGGTTGACAGAATGCCAAGAGTGTGCAAAACTGTTCTCAAGGCAAAGGGTGGCTACTTTAAAGAATCTACAATATAGATGATTGGATTTGTTAACACTTTTCTGGTTACTACATGATTCCATGTGTGCTATTTAATATTTTGGATGTCTTCACAACTATTCTACAATGTGCAAAATGGTAAAAAGGAAGAAATACCCTTGAATGACTTGGTTTCCAAACTTTTGACTGGTACTGTATGTTCTGGGGCATTTTATGCTGAAATGGCTGTTAATAGGTATGGAGCCCATGTTACATCAATGTATGGGCACCAGAGGTGGCTTAAACTGCACCACCATCCAATGTCAGGTTTAACAATTTTATGTTTTATGTTCCAGAGCAAGACACAGGTATTGACCGAATTGTACTGGCCCAGTTGACTCAACTCTACATGACTGTCAAGCTTGAATGCCCTTTCTATGCGGTAAAGGGCTATTACAAATCAGTGTTCAGCCTATAACGTAGTGGTCTTTTCCGTGTTCCTGTCCTCTGATTTGCCCCAACATGCTGTTTTAACCACAGGGTCCCAGGCTCCTTCCTGCCTATCATGTCAAGTCTTTCCTCACTCCTGGTCGCTCTCTAGAGACTCCTGTAGACGGTCACCTCTACAACCGCGTAAAAAACGGACTAGTAGATCTACTCGGGGACCGTGCCTACTTCGCTTCCAGAGTCCTTACCCCATACTGCTACACACTGGGTAATGCACGCCTTGACGCTGCCCATTGTAACCTTGTAAGATACAACATGATTACTCTGTCAGACCGTGTTATGGTCACCTACAGTACACTGAAAATGAATGGTGCAAGGACAAAATCTGTATGTTTTTGTTTCTTGTTGTTTCAGATGTGGAGATAAAGCTTGACGAGGAAGGATATGTATTGCCTGCCTGTCGAATGGATGACGTCTTTAAGAGGTGACGTTTAGACAATAAAATGCGTAGGTGTGGAGGATCCTACCACGGTTTTATTCACGGCCAGGCTGTTTTGCTGTGTACCTTAGGATAGCGGTTTGCATTGACGACCAGATGCGATTCACTGTGAAGGAAATACGACTGCTGGGCAAAGAGGCCATCAAGCAGCGGCACCTCAGGATTCTGGGATATGAAGTGATTCAGGTGAGAAACTCACTAGGGAGGGTCTGAAATATGCACAATTGGTACCTGGAGATAAATGGCAGTGGGTCATGCTTTTTTATATTCAGTCAGGGGGAGGATGATGTTATTCAGTTATTTTGAATCGTTGCTTATGCTGCCTATCCTATCTGCTGGGTGCAACAAAAAAAAAAACAGTTGCGCATATTGTGGTTTCAATCAAACAATCCCTGGTTTTTAATCAAGGCTAAACGGTGTGTGTCCTTGGAAGCAGAGTAAATGTACAGTATATTTCTATTAAAATGTACTTTCCGTGTTTTGGTGCTGCGTGGTGTAAGACTAGATAACTGAACAGCATTATGCTACTTACTGAAATGCACCAATCATCAGCCTTGGCCTGCCACACTCTCTTTGAGAAAAATTTAGGCCTATAACAGTTAGACTCAAGCTTGTCACTCCCAGTCCTGTGAGATTACTGCTGATTGTAACGAGAGGTTTAAAAGGGAGGTTGATTGGGGCTGAGGTAATTTTGGAAGACAGTCTCATCAAATGTGGTCCATAACATCTAAACCTGGAGGAAAATACATTTCTAAGTTCCTAACAGTGAATAAACTATATCAGAACACCACTGTTGAGTTCTAGGAGAAAGCAGGAATGTAACAAAGTTGATCAATCAAATCCCTGAGCTAGTAAGTTGAAAAATATGTTGTAAAATTGATCCAATTTGAGTAACTCCTTTTGCACCTCTTACTAATTTCGGCCTAAAGGAGAAGTGGGGGGGGGGGTGATGAAGGGGAGCCCTGCAAGGAGTAGAGGGAGCAGTATGGCTAGGAGGAGGATGAGGAGGCGGCGGCTGGGAAGATTGAAATGCGTGACCAGTCCTAACAAAGTGGCTGTTGAAACTCTCAAGAATGGTTCATTTGTCAGTAGATATTACATTCTCATACCTGAGGGCTGTAGGTACCTGACATTAAGAATTTTTGTTTTTTTGTGGATTTTAGTGTATTTCAGAACTTTTTAGGATCAGAACCATTGGTCACATTCATGTTTGTAAAAACCTGCCATCGCATTTCTTAATTGCCTGAGTGCACAGTTTCCTTGCTTCCCTGAAAAGTTGCTTATCAGAGAGCGACTTTGAGGCAAAAGCTTTGTGCCAGGGGAATAGGTCAGAGTTCAGAACTAAACCAGGGGCTCTAATGGTTTTTAGTACAGACTTTTTTAAAAGGGGCAATGTTTAGCTTTTAGGTCATGTAAGGAGGCCTGCTCATAAACGTTGTTACTTCCGTTGTACACTTAAAAGAGGGGGCTGTGTGACAGAGGTGCCATTGCAGACACAAGCAATGCTACAGTGGTTGCTAAAGTCTTGGCAGAAGACAGCCGCAGTGTACTTAGTAGGCATGTTGATAATGACATCTAAAAGGGTTTTATTTACAGACTTGGGGTTGAAACAGCTGGGGGTCTGAACAATTTGGGAGAGATTAAGCACACAATTGGATTTGAATAGAGGAGAGGTAAAGAGCTAGAAATGAACTTAGTTGTCAGGGTACAAACGGGAGCAGAGGTAGGTATAGCAAACAGCTACAGTCAAATAAATGTTTCTTGAGTTTCACAAGCAGCAGCTCAAATTTGGGAAAAGTTATGTAAAATATGAACTTATGAATAGATGGCTCCTCCACACCTGGAGTCATCCTGATGGAATACATAATACCATGCCTACCAGTCATAATCATAAGGTTAATTGGTTATTTGAATCAATCTAGTGGTCATTTGTTGTGAAAGGCAAAAGAAATGGGATTCGGTTTGCTCACAAGGTCGAACCAAGATTTGCCTTTTCCCATTTTACAAAATCTTTCACCTTACTAGCTCAGGGTTTTGATCGATCAACTTTGTTATACATTCCTGCTTTCTCCTAGAGCTCAACAGGGGTGTTCTGATGTGGTTTATTCATTGTTGGGAACATAGGACTGTATTTTCCTCCTCGTATTATAGAGGTGGAAAATATCATATTACAAAATTCCTACACATACATAAGTATAGGCTAATGATGAATTCAAGGGGCAGACTTTTTATATTGTACAAAACAAATTTTTACCAGTCACATCCTGATTTTCTTTTCCTAAAATTAAGCACTTGTTTTGTATGTTGGGGAAGGTGACTTCTTTTGTTTTTTTATTTTCGAGTTTGAAAATATATTTGGCTGTAGGAAAGGCCATTCATTTACAATTCTGAGAGATCTGGATTAGTCTAGGTCTTGTATAGAGTAAATTAAGTGAAAAATCTGTCAATGCAAGATTAAGTATCTTCCCTTTATCTGCTCATATTGGTCTGCCTTTATGCCTCTTATTATTAGGTTGGAGACAAGATCATCTTTTCATTATATACAGTATATCTGCTCTTTCTTATTTTGACCTTTTGATTGTTCTGGTGTTCAAACTGATGTCAGCCCTTCTGCCTGTGTTCTTCCTGTCTCCAAGGATACAGTGAAGAGAGTATATCTGCATTCATTTGAATTTACTCTCATTATCTTCCAAAAAACCCAAATATTTTTATTTGTTTTTGCAGATTCCTTACTATGAATTTGAGAAGCTTCGGAACAAGACGGAAGTTGTTGAGTACCTTCACAAAAAGATCTTCCCCCTCAGCTACAGGCTCAGTTGGTGATGACTAGCTCAACCAACACCTTCTTGTGGCTGTGATGAAAACATAACGTGGTGGCTGTCTTTAGGACAACTCCAAAATAGAAGAACAAGTTCAAATCATGATTGTCCAGGTGCTGCTCTGTCGGCTGCGTGTCTTACGTTGAAAGGTTTTTCCTCAACTTCCAGGTTGTTTTGAATGCAGCTTGAGCTGTACAGTATGGGTATGCGCAAAAGTCACTGAAGAGAGGGCATCTTTTTCCAGTATGGATGAATCTGTAATTTATTTATTACATTTGAATGATAGTAATGCTGCAGACTACCAGTGTTTTAATGTAAAACTAAATGACTATTTAATTTAGTCCCATTTCCCTTGTTTGGGAAAAAAATTGATACATTTTTGTGCTATATAAATAAACTTGCTTACATAGGTTATCAGCCTTTCCCCCTTATTTTACCTGGTAATTTGTCTGAGGACACATTCCCATTTACAGCAACGACCTCAGAGTAATTAGGCTCAGGCTTGCTCAGAGACAGAATGACAAGTGTTGTAACATGCCTGCTCAGGGATTTGATCCAGCAACCTTTTGGTAGCAAGACAGATGCTGTACCCATTAAGTTACCTGCTCCCAATCCACACCATGACACAATTTGAAATATATAATTTATATTTATTAGTAGTTGGCAACACAATGCTGCAGTAAAAAGTCGGAACTAAATGCCAAGAATTACCTTGGAAAAGAAAAACATTTGTCCATACAAAGATCAAGAATTTGCAATATGCCTTATTTCCATACCACTGATTCGCTTTTGAAGAACCTAAAACAAGTAGATTTTGGTTTTCCACCACCATGTCAGTCAGAGAGATAGTGTGAAATGTGATATATATGTAGTAAAATGGCTATGATACATTCAGGAGTGTTGCCATTGGTTTGTGCCTGCTGTCTATCCATTATGTAGCAGGGATCTGCGGTAGGCCAAATTCATCCACCAGAACTCCTTCCTGTGAAATGAGGACAATAAATCACAATTTAGTAAAAAGCTCCAGCCAAGTCTAAATGGATGCCCAGTGTTTTTTTTCATCTAATGTAATGTCTTAATGACAAAACACTGGTCAGTATGTGAGACGGGTACCCGGTTTGTTGCCCTGTCACTGGGTACTCCCTCTGGGATGGAGGGGGCGGTGTTGGCCTCATCTAGGTAGGAGCTGTCTTCATCCATCAGCAGCTCATCTCCTAGGGCATCCAGTTCTAGGAATACACACACACACAGTTCTCACAAGCATCCTATGGATAGAAGGGCTGCATTGACTGCTGTTGTATTTCACAGTGCCTTTGGAAAGTATTCAGACCCCATCACGTGTAATTGATTCAATTGTTTTTTGCCATCAATCGTTCATTTCACAATGATGGAGACCATTGTGTTACTGGGAACTTTTGATGCTGTAACAATTTTTCTACAACCTTCCCTGGGTCTATGCCTCTACAAAATTCTGAGGTCTACGAAGACTTCCTTGGATTTCGTGGCTTGGTTTTCACTCTGCACTGTGAAGTGTGGGACATTTTATAGAAACATGTGCCTTCCAAAATAATGTCCAATAAATTCAATTTGCCAAAGGTGGAATCCAATCAAGTTCTAGATACGTCTATGGATGTGTCTAGGATGATCAATGTATACAGGATGCATCTGAGCTCAGTGTGGAGTGTCATGGCAAAGGGTCTGAAAACTAATGTACCTATGATTTTTCAGGAGTTTATTTTTCAATAAATTGTCAAAATTTCCAAAACATGTTTTCGCTTTGTCATTATGGGGTATTGTGTGTAGATTGTTGGCAAACTTTAAATTATCAATAAAGTCTTAAACACAACAAATTGTGGAGAAAGACAAGGGGTATGAATACTCTCCGAATGCACTGTATAGTTAGTGTATTTCGCATGTTTTCCACTCGTATAAGGTGTATTATAAAGAATCAACAACTATCGGCCGTGACCCTGGAGCAAACACAGGTTAACTGCTTTGCTCAAGGGCTAAAGGACAGATTTTTCACTTTGTCGACTAAGGGATTTGATCACCACTTAACATTTCGCCTTGTGTCTAATGTGTCAGGAAATGATGTCATGTATTGACCCACAGCGGTGTTCTTATATAGGCTTTCCGTCCAGTCCTGGAGCAAGACCAGTTTAGTGCCCAGTCATCCTTGTGTATGGATCATGTTGTGGCTGTACTAACCTGCTTCCAGGTCATCATCGTCGATCTCTGGCGTCCCGTAGCTTCTGCTCATGGCCTCCTGGATCTCGTTGGCGTCCTCCATCATGTCCTCCAGCTGATCATGGAGATCCTGCATCAAGATCAAAATAAACTATTTAAAGGCAATTCTGCTGTAAAGATGACTTGTTTCTATGATCTGTGGTTACAAAGTTCTTATTCTCTTCTCATTCTCAAGGTAAGATTAAAAGTAAGATTTATTTATATACCACTATATATACTATATGTACAAAAGTTTCAGGTTGACTTGCATTACTTGACCATACAGTATATAACAAATATTATATAGACACTAGTGTTGTGCTTGAAATAATCATATAGTGTGAAAAATGGTGAGATTGCCCTTGAACAAGTCAATAAGAAATCACTAACTGGCCAAAATCTCTGAAATCTGTTATTCACTTGAATAAACATGCAAAATCAGTTTTTCAAAAGTTATCCACCTGGAGTCACCCATCAGATACGATTAAATGCATAGAAATAGAAGTTATAAAATGGATTGATTATATATTCCAGATAGTTTATATTTTTAATTAGGTTATTTTTTGATCCGTTGTGAATATTTTTTATTTATTGTCATGATTTTTCTACTTGCACATTAAGGATATTTTGTTTCTATGAATTTTCATTTTCTCCAGCACAATGCCAGTGGATACATCAGGTCTATTCAGCTCTGCTTATTGAAACTTCTGGTTTCCATCCTCTCTTTCAAATAAGGCTTATTCAGCCCAGTGACAGGGGAGTGCATTTAACTACAAGGTAAAAGCAAAAATCACAGGTGTTTTGGCCCTCCAGGACCAGAGTTGAATAGCCCTGGTCTAAAACATGTTGAAACAGTTAATTTCCCATTTTCAGAGAGAAAACCCCCAAAGTTAAACACAGCATTGCAGTTCCACCTTAGATTAGTAAATAGTATTTCAGAAGATTAGTATTCAAAGACAAGTAACCCACCTCAATCTTATCGATCTTCACATTCTTGTATGCCTTTTTCATCTCTTTGGCTCCAACTTTCATAGCGTCTACCTATAATGCAATGAGATACTATGTGTTAGCCAGAGAACTATGACAGTTGTGAGAGCTGCAGTCAGTACACTACTGTCGTCACTTACTGTCGTTTTGGTGTCTTTGAGAGTCTGAATTGTGTAGTTGGTCTGTTCCATGTTAAACGACTGCTGCGCCAGGTTATCCCTCTGGCCCTCATACCTGAAAGACATCACCAACTTAACGATAACCTCTATTAATAGAAAGATATAGTGATGCTCGTATTCTTTCCTATGGTTTATGGCTCCTTATGCGTTTCGTCACTAAGACGCCGTGACTTTGGTCCTCATACATCGTAAGGTGTTGGATGCATTGGCGGAAAGCCTTTGTTGAAGACTCACATTCGCTTCTGCTTCAGCACTCTCATCGCCTTCTGCTTGACCATGTTCTGATGAAAGAGAATTTCAACATCAGGCATAGATGCTGATATACAGGATGTAGGCGTTTATGAAATGACAGACACTGTACGTGTTTTCAGGTCGTATGGAACAAAACCAGTGGTACAGCGGAGGGAGGACGCGGATGGCCAAGCATCCCACCACTGACACAGTTTTGTTATTTTCCAGAAGAACATTACATGTACTCTTCCTCACTGTTCCTGACCGAGGGATTCCAAACAGTGCACCCGACGGGCTAAAATCCTGTTGCAGGCTAACAAAGCCTTTAAAACTACAAGCCAGCTTCACGTTGTGTAGTACTGTTCTTACCTTTGAAGGCCCATCTCTCATCTTCTTCATCTGATCCCTATACTTGACCAGTTCAGCATCTAGTCTGGCAACTTTCTTGTCAATTGACTCTGCCCGTGAGTCAACCTTAAGAAGAGAGAGAGTAAAAAGAGCTAGCCAGACAGACTCTTTTTACGAATAAATGCACCGGAGGGAGTTCAGTCTTAATTTTGTAATGTTTTTTTTTATTATTCAAATACATACACAAGTTATTCATGATTAATCAATTTTTACAGTCAGTAGCATAACCTTACTACGCGATAAAACCTGTACAACGGGTTTGTTGATGAAACTAGCTACACCTTGTAGCCTACATTCAAAGACAAGCATCACCTAAACTGCTTTTGTTAGTTGATTTGGTAATCTACGGTCAGCTGTCAAAGTAATTACAGCATAACATGGCTAATAAAAAAACTTAGGAAACCATGATGAAAATTAATTAGCTAAACAGTATTTCGAAAGTTACACTATAGGTCTTCCATAGGCTGACATACAGGAAATAACTCCTATCTCCCTTGTTGCTGGAACAACCAGCAGTCATCCAGCTATTGACTGTAGCTAGTTAACGATTTAGCTAACAATGCACAGTTATTTGATTTGTTTATCTAAGACACTCTGTATACTTTATTTCCAGAAGTACTCACATTTCCTATGCAATCAGTGAGATTTGGCGGTGGTCCTTTTGGTTTTCCACGACCAAAAATGCGATTCATTTCGAAATAAACTGACAACAATAACTCAAAACAACTAAAATATGTGGCCGTCAACTAAAAACAAGGCACCCGGAAGCAACATAGATGTGACGTCATGTAAGGCACAAGATAGATTTTGGCCATGTTCGAGACAATCAAAACCTCAATGTATCATAGGTTAATTGAGACTCCTCAAAGCAAAAAGCATCATCAGGTTTTCCGTTTTTATTAGGTGATTTTTTTGGCTAGAACTACGATTTATATGGTCATAAGAAAATGTCATCTTGTTTTGCTATAAATTATCCTACGTCATTTGTTGATCAATTCCGTGCAGCCGTTTAGATTATCTCGAACATTGGCAGAACTCTACCAGGCTTCACTTTTTAGTCTATGGTCCAATCCCAATCCCAATGTCCCCCCTAAACCCTAAGCCCTGAACCCTCACAGACTTAACTGACGTCACCCGGTAAGTGATTGAATGCAAGAGGCTGCAAGGGCTATAAATACTAATGGAACAGCACTTTGCGACTTTATCATGTTACCTTGACGACGCTGAAACATGTTGCACACTATTATGGGTTTGGGACTTTGTATTTTACGTTTTTTACTTTCTTCGCGGCCAAGGCACTTAATAGACCGACTGCCTAATTTATATGTCTTGCAGGCTCGTGCCCTACAGAGTGGACAAAAGATAATTGTCAATAACAATCTATATTTGTCAATAATCAATGTACTATTTTTGGTCAAAACAGCATTGTTAAGCAAAAACTGAAATACATAGTTGAATATACTAGGTGTGTAATAAGGTGATTACATTCCTGTGATTTCATGTGGGCTCAAAATGTCTGCGAAAGAGCCTTCGCGCACTTGACGATTTGACATTGGGACAGCCATAAACCCTCACAGATTTAGCGAGAAGGCGCTTCAAAGTCCGTGAGTGTGGACATTGGGATTGGACCTAGGACTAGGCTTAACCTGTTTCAGCGAAACCGGCCGTTTGCATAAATGGTTTACCACTGACAAGTTTGTAGTTATTTTGGAACCATTTTCACCAACATTGCTGTTTAATTTTGTATAGGAAGAAATGTGCCTGTTTTTTCCCAAACCACTATCTTGGAAAGACAGGGTGAGTGGGTTTGTTCAGAGTGAGTGTCGTGGAAAAATATATCTTCTTGCCAAAAAGGATGCAACAACTCAACAGATGCAATAACTCAGGAGTTATGGCAAAAAGAGTCGAACTCAACCCTATCAGCTAACAACAATCCCCTCAGTCAATCACCAGGCCAGAGAGTTAGGAAGCCAAACCTCTCCCTCCCCTGTGACTGGGAGGAAGTAAAAGACTTCCCAACCCTATCCATCAATTAATTAACAATGTGTGTGTAAGCATGTGCAACGTATCTTCCAGAGCCTTGCAACTATGTTGTCCAAAATGAT
>JACXGI010014067.1:0-11591 GCA_016801175.1 Esox masquinongy | reverse complement strand
AAAGCCCTACTGGAAGGAACATTTGCTGAGTTACAGCTTTAATAGAGGAACTTTTGTTTTTCTGTAGTTATTTTCGATGTATTTTATTTTTCTTGTGTTGTATGTAGAAGATTATTTCTTTCTGTTTTGTTGTTTACTTTGATCCCCATTCATTCCTGTCAAAGCAGCAGCTCTTCTGGTTTTTTTTGCCAGGTTAAACAAGGTTATGTTCTTTCTGTAGTGATTTTACACTGTTTTATTTACTTTCTATTGTTGGTGACACAACACTTCAACACAACTCATGGTCACTGATCACAAACAAATGTTCAGTGTTTTGAATGTCATTGACGTGAATTGTTCATTGATGTCGTTGTTATTTGACCTTGTGTTGATTAACTCGCTGCTGACGTATATAAACATTCTGTTAACCCTTTTGCCTTTTATCTCCCTGAATGGTTTGGAAATGGAGACTGATTAAACTCTTTATTCTGAATTGTTTTGTTGTTTACATTAATTTAACAGATGTCACAACAGAAAGCTGCAAGAGTTACTGAGGGAAGTTTAACCAACTGACAGTCTAATGCCACTTCCCACCAGTCCTCTGTCAGCTACATTCCCAGTTTCCCCTCCCATATGGACTTGGACTTGGAGACTGTGTCATTGTTCAAAGACATGGTGTGCTGATACATTTCAGATATAAGCCCCCTCTGAGTAGGAGAGCTAAAAAGGCTCTTCAGTAACGATTCTTGGGGGGGCTGGGGAAAGGAATCAAACTTTGAACGTACGATGATGGACCTGAAGATAACGGAACAAATTCAAACATGGCAGACCGAATTTAAGACAATGACTCAAAGCTAAAGCTTTTTTTTTTTGAAACGATCGACACCCAATCTACTCCAGAGAGTGAAGGTGAAGTCCAAAATAAAGGGAGTTAATAAGTGGTTATTGGCAATCAGTCCCAGACTCGACGCCAAGGGGGAAAAAATTGGACAGCACCAAAGAGTTTGAGCAGCGGCAGGAGGGAGGTGTAGAGAGAGAGGAATAAACCAGTGCAGACAGGAAGGATGGATCACATGATTCTAGATCACTAGTTTGTTTCAGGTTTCTTTAACCAGTAAATACGTTTTTTGTATGTTGGCAGCCCAGTAATAGTGTTAAGGAGCATGCCACAGTTCCATGGTCTCTGCAAGACAGCTCTACTGATTCTAGGAACCTTTCTCCCCAAATGTAGTGATTGCCTCATCCAGTGTGCGAAAATTAGACTTTGGTAGAAAAAGAGGAAGGCATTGAAAAACATACAGAAATTTGGATAAAATGTTCCTCTTAATGCATTATACTCTTCCTGAGAGTGAAAGGGGGCAGGCTGCTCCCATGCTGAAAGTCATGTTGGCTATTATTGGAACAAGGTTTGTCTCAAAAAGAGAGGGTAGTGTGCAGTTAAACTTGACACCCAGATATTTAAAGCCCGGCTTAGACAGATGAAAAGGAATTGAGGACTGTTTAAAGTATTGATTGGGAATCATTTGCTTTTCTGAAAATGTACGTTGTATCCCGAAAATGATCCAAAGTCCATTTGGATCGATTCAATGGGGGGGATTGAAGACACCGGTTTTGTTATATACAGCTCTGGACAAAAATTAAGAGACCACTGCACCTTTTTCTTTCCTTTCCAAAAAAGTTGAAAAGGAAAGTTTTGAGTGAGGAACAGAAGGGTTTAATTTGCAGTAGTCTCTTACAGTTTTTTCCCTCAGGCCATAAGGCTCCTCAACCAGCAACACTGATCCATGATCATACTGTGATTACACAGTACTTTCCAGATGCTCTGATGTCCTTTCAGGTACTTTTAATGGGCATTAGAATATTCCTTTGCATGTACCATTCATAAGCATGTTACACTCATATGTTTTTATAATATTCAATACTTCTACCATACTGTTCATACTCCACATCCTACACATTTAAAATTGATGCTCGTTTACATTGTTATGTATATTACTGCCATACTTGCCATATCTACAGTATTCAATACTACTACCAATATTGCTGCTAGTTTACAGTACTCTTTTTAAACTGCTTCTATGTACAGTGTTATATATAATATTGCTTTATCTTCTTGCTATATTTTTGCTGTGTATGAATCTTTTTCCTTAAATTCTCACTATGTAGTTGTAGTGTGCTATTCCACCATTCATAAGCTTATTAAACTCATATGCATCTATAATATTAAATAATTCTACCAATTGCTGCTAGTTTACACTGTTATGCATATTACTGCCATCCTTGCCATATCTAAATGTTCAATAATACTTCCCAGATTGCTACTACTAGTATAAAGTACTATTTTTCTTTAAACTGCTGCTAGTGTACAGTGTTATGTGTAATTTTTGCTTCAATTCATAATGTTTTTGTCTGGCTATATTTTTGCTTATAAATTATTCTCCTTAACTTTCACTACATAGTTGTCAGGTTCCATGTCATAAGAATTTCATTGTGCAGGATGACGCTTTGTTCTTCGGTGCTTTTGACAAATAAACCTTGAAACTTGGGGATGGGATGTGTAACGCATGTTTTGTGGGTGATGATGTGGAAAGCGAGAGATTGTTTCGGCGGAGTTAGGAGGGCGGGATGGAGATGTGCGTTGGATGTTATTTTGGGAGGGAGAGATTAATGCTTTAAGGTCTGTGACGAATAACTGGCCAATCCCAATGCCCCCCCCTAAACCCTAAGCCCTGAACCCTCACAGACTTAACTGACGTCACCGGGTAAGTGATTGAGTGCAAGAGGCTGCAAGGGCTCTAAATGCTATAAATAGTCATGGGACAGCACTTTGCGACTTTATGTTGTTACGTTGACGACGCTGAAACATGTTGCACACTATTGTGGGTTTGGGACTTTTTACTTTCTTCGCGGCCACGGCACTAAATAGACCGACTGCCTGATTTATGTCTTGCAGGCTCTTGCCCTACAGAGTGGACAAGAGGTAATTGTCAATAAAAATCTATATTTGTCAATAATCAATGTACTATTTTGGTCAAAACAGCATCGTTAAGCAAAAACTAAAATAAATAGTTGAATATACTAGGTGTGTAATAAGGTGATTACATTCCTCTGATTTCGTGTGTTCTATGTGCCATCTTAAATCCTTGTTAACCGTTATTCTCTTATAAAGCGGGTTTGCCGGGATTTTTCTCTCGCATCCGGGCATCCCCTGGTAACCCCTGTGTTTCACGTCACAACGCTATGAACTGTGGGTAATTCCCTCAGGCAAAGTCTGCAGAAATGCTGACTTACGAAAAAGGTGCATAAAGGGCTCAAAATGTCTGCGAAAGAGCCCTTGCGCACTTGACGATTTGACAGTGGGACAGCCCTATGCCCTCACAGACTTAGCGAGAACGCGCTTCAAAGTCCGTGAGTCTGTGAGTGTGGACATTGGGATTGGACCATTATCTGAGTTTAGGGAGACCGGTTTAGGCAGGAGAATGAGCGTAGGTTCTCATGGTTGAACCCACACTCCTGAACAGTAGGTGGCGGTATGTGCACGTTTATGTTGACTGCGAAGAAGAGGAAGTATTAAAAAACAGTTGGCTTGAGTCATTGAAGCAGTTGATTTAGTGTTCAAAACAGCCCTAATTTTTCTGGAAATACGAACAGAAATCAGAGGCGCTAAAATGGTAAGTGGGTAATAAAATAACAGTATTTTTCTTTGTGCCTTTGTTCTGTTCGATATAAAATGCCTACACGCGTTGTAACCGTTCCCTGCTGTGCGGCTCCAACTTAAAATATAACGAGCTAAAATATTGTTTTTTACAATCCAACTTAATTTACAACTTTGATTTATGATGTATCAAGGTTTGTTCGTGGTCTTGCAAAATACATTTTATGAAGAAGATTAGGGGAGGGCTTAAAGATTTTTTTCTTAACGTTAAGCTTGGCACCTAGGAACGGATGTGCTTGTTTGTGGTGAGCCGAACAGGGAACGGGAGACCGACTTCAGTGTACTGTAGTTGACTCACGCTGGTAAACAAACGTATTGCTTGTTATTTATATTTTCTAACCGTATAGTAACTGTCTTCACTGCTTAAAACCGAGAGACATTTATTTATCGACGCTTTGAGAATACAAGGCCTTAACTATTGTCAGATTTCTCCTAATACCTTGCAACAGGGATGCTCTAGCATTCAGTTTCTCTGCATTTTCTAACGGATAATCAAACCAGAAAAGGAACCAGGCAAACCTAGTTCATCCGGCCGCGATTAGAAGGGATGAATGTTGTTGTCCCTGACTGGTTTCGATCCACGATTTTCTATGTGGCAGATTTTGTATTCAACCATTACGCTATTTAAACAAGGGGAATGCAACTTTTACCTCAGCCATTACATTTTTGCTGAAATAACGTGGACAACAGAACATTTATTAATGGAACTAACGTGTACTCTTGTACAAAGATGACTTTAGATGGCTAGCTAATAGCTATACAGTACCTATAATGAAAACAATGACTACAATCACTCAATGGCTGGTTCGTTTCTTTAGAAAGAACAGTAACAATATTTAAGAGTCACGTAATATAATTATTCTTTTAAATATATGAAATTCATGCTATAACAGAGTGGACATACTGTTGTGCGACGGCTGACCAGTACCGAGTGGGTAAATATTTATGAGAGACAAAAATGGGAACGTCTGAGAGGGGAATTGAACCGGGGTCAAAATACTGAAGGTCGGGGATGTTCCTACAAGACCACAGTGTCTGCTTGTAGTCAGTCCACCTCCGTATAATCTCCAAATGCAGCTTTTTCCCCAGCCATTACATTTTTGCTGAAATAACGTGGGTAATAGAACGTTTATTAACAGAACCAGTGTACTCTTGTACAAACATTACTGTAGATGGTCGTCCCTACAATAACAGTTGAATAGCTAACAACTATGCTATGTGAGCTGAGGAAATCGAAAGCATTGGTTGAATCTCAAATCGCATATTACATACTTTGTACTACAAGCACGTACTTCGCGGATGAAGTACCTACTGTTTTGTATATACTGTAGTAAGCTAGTATGCCAGTATTGGTACCGATTGGGACATAATACCTCGTCTCGCATTAACATCATGCCAAGTTTGAATATTTAGCTAGACCCCATTAAGCATTGTGTTAAACTGACTAATGTTTCATATTAAGATAACTTCCACCACAAATAGCGTCTATGAACTTTATGGCCTTTATTAGCCAGTAATAGGCGTACTAGTGTCTACTTACTACTTGGAATAGTCATAAGAATTGAGCAATCGCTAGCGAGACTGAAGATGAACTTTACACTTTAACAAGGGGTAGTCAGTCACTCAGTAATTTTTGTTATTTCTCACAACTATACTATTCAGCAATGTATTTTTGTTGTTTTCTCCCATTGTGTTTATTTTTTTCCCATCAAACATGTTCATCAGTCATGTATGAGTCTGATTTGGTCTTTATTTTAGCAGGGGGAGGACAAACCCAGCCTGCTGCTCTCCTTCCACACTGAACCCAAACAGGAGTCACTGGATTCTGATTATTACAGTGGAGCTCAGTGTTCATTGGTGGATTCAGAGATGACATCAGTGAAGCTGGAGGACTGCAGTCAAATGCTGGGACTGAATTTTAAAATTAAAGATGAAGAGAAGAAGATTGGGCATGTCATTAAAAAGGAAGAGGGGGATTTATTCAAGGTAAGAACTGGTTTCATCAAGAGGGTTTAATGTTGTCAATTTGTTGTTCTTACTAATGAAAGGGGTTGATGATTTTTAATGCTGTCTGTCTGTATTCTCCATATTGTTATACTTTTTAGTTGTCTGGTCCCTCTTTGTCCAGAATCTCCTGAAACATGTCACGCAGACTGCCCCGTCCGTTCGTGTCCTCTTGCTCTGTGGGTGATCAGCTCTTTCTCTACCATGACTTTCATCTCCAGCACCAGTAGCAGGCCTATCCATCAGTAGCGCTGTTTCTCATGCACAATGTTTAACATCCTCATCAGTAGTAGCTGTCCTTACATCTGGGATCCAGTGAGGTTGCAATGCAAAACGGGATCAGGCTCGATTTTGGTTGTAGCGTTTGTTTACAGCCTCTAATAATGCAGTCTTTGTTGTTTTGACACCATGGTCGGTGTCAGCCACCTTGCTTAAAAGAGGTCTCAGGGCTCTCACCGAGGGGGGGATCAGGTCAGCAGCCGATGCCTCTGATGAGCTGAAATATCTTGTCAGTAGTTCATAGTGTGTTAAAGTTTTCAACTATTCCCCACTGGTGCGCTATGAGGGTTGCGGTGAGGTCATATGGCATAAGTGCATTGTGTTTCAGAAGGCTTTCCAACATGTAGAATGTACTATTCCACCGCGTGGCGACATCTTGCTGTAGCCTTGTTGGTTTCATCCCCAACTGGATCTGCACAATCTGCAGGCGTGAGTAGGCCAGGGGTGAGTGTTTGAAGTGCCCGAGATGCTGCACCGGCACCAAAAGCCATCATGGATAGCCAGCTGTGGGGTGTTTGCCATGTAGCCAAAACTAGCCAGACCACTGTCCGTCAAAGCTTTTGCCATATTTCTGGCGTTCACTCTCACGACAGCATGCACTTCGGTTTTGTCTAATTTCCAGGTTTCAAATATTTTTCTCAAATGCCTCTGAGATAGCGGATGCAGAGTGGGAGCCTGTGAACTCCTGGGAGTGTAACGCTGCTTTTTATCAAGTTAGAATCTTTGTCAACCCACTGTGTCATGAGGCTAAGCATGCTCACCGGGCTGACATCCGCGCTCCATGTGTCAGTTGTAAAACTGATGGCAGGGATGTCACTAGCCTGTACCTCATAAATGGGTGTGGGCACAACGTTGTATATTTTGGGTAGACTGACATCAGCAAAGTGACGACTGGGCAGTGTGTAGCGGGGCTCCATAAACTCAATCAGGCTTCAAAACCCCACGTCCTCTACAACAGAGAAAGGTTGGTCATCTAATACGATGAACTCAACACCTGGTTAGTGATCCCTTCAGCTTTGGTGCTGTCCATGGGGAATTATTTTCCTTTCTCAAACGCTGTAGTTATCAACTGAGCCTTGCTGGTGGTGATTTGTGTTTTTTTGTGTCCAGGTAATTTCTAAAAAAAAAATTAATTGGCTTTCAGGTAATCGTGCACTTTTTCTGTATTTTTTTTTATTTATTTTTATTTTTTTTTCAAATGACTGATGAGATTTGATGTGTTGATGGTTTTTCTTGTTGTACCTATTCATGAACATGTCTTACAAACTGCATATCGCTCATCTTTCTCACAGAGAGTGAAAGACTCCCACTTTTTCTTTCACTTTTATTTAAAAAACAAACCACACATGCGCAGGCACCTATGCAAAGTCGTGTCCCGTCAGTGGCTGTTATGGGTGGTACTATACACTGCTCAAAATAATTAAGCGAACGCTTAAATCACACATCAGGTCGCAAACGAAATATATTTAAGATCAAAATCTTTACTGTACATTGTGTAATTTGTTGAGAACAAAATGACCTTACAACAGTTAATGGAAACCAAAATTACAAACCGATTGAGGGCTGGTTTCACACTAAAAATCAGAACTTTAGTTCTCACACTAAAAATCAAAGTAAACAATTGAAATCACAGGCCGTTCCAACTTGGGTGAATTTCATAATGGCAACTCAATGTTACTCAGTAGTGTGTATAGCCCCTACGTGCCCTTTGCACTCCCGACAACATCTGGACACGCTCCTGATGAGACGGCGGATGGTGTCCTGGGGGATCTCCTCCCAGACCTGGATCAGGGCATCAGTGAGCTCCTGGACAGTCTGTGGCGCTACTTGGTGACGTCGGATGCCCCAATACATAACATCCCAGAGGCTCTCAGTTGGATTCAGGTCTGGGGAGCGTGAGTGCCAGTCAATGGCATCAGTGCCTTCATCATCCAGTAACTGTCTACACACTCTGGCCACATGAGGCCGGGCATTGTCCTGCACCAGGAGGGACCCAGGGCCCACTGCACCAGCGTAAGGTCTGACGATGGGTCTGAGGATTTCATCCCAGTACCTAATTTCATCCCAGGGTACTGTTGGCTAGCATGTGGATGTCTGTGCGACTCTCCAAGTATATGCCTCCCCAGACCATCACTGACCCACCACCAAACCGGTCATGCTGGATGATGGTGCAGGCAGCATAACATTCACCACGGCGTCTCCAGACTCTTCACGTCTGTCACGTGCTCAGTGTGAACCTGCTCTCATCTGTGAAGAGAACAGCCACCAATGGCGGACCTGACAATTCTGGTGTCCTCTGGTGAATGCCAATCAAACTGCACAGTGCTGGTCTGTGTGCACAGGTCCCAGTAGAGGACGTCGGGCCCTCATGCCACCCTCATGGACAGTTTGGTCAGAAACATGCACACCAGTAGCCCAGTGGAGGTAATTTTTTAGGGCTCTGGCAGTGCTCCTCCTGTTCCTCCTCGCACAAAGGAGCTCATACCGGTCCTGCTACTGGTTTGATGCCCTGTCCAGCTTTCCTTGTGTAAAGGCCCAACTCCTGGTAATATCCTCCATGCTCTTGAGACTGTACTGGGAGACACAGCAAACCTTCTTGTGACGGCACGAATGGATGTGCAATCTGGAGGAGCTGGACTTCCTGTGCAAACTGAATGGTCTGCAGGTACCGCCTCATGCTGCCAGTAGTGACAAGAACACTAGCAAAACACCAAACTAGAGAAGAATCAGTCAGGAAGGATAAGGAGAGAGCAATTGTCTGTGGCCATCACCTGCAAAACCATTCCTTTTTGGGGGGTTGTCTTGCTCTTGCCTTTCCAGTGCACTTGTCACTTTCATTTGCACCAAAACAGGTGGCATTGATTCACAATTGCTTATGATGTGCCAATCATTCAAACCCGATATTCAATAGAAAATAGTACAAAGACAACATATCTATTGTAGAAACTGAGAAATGTTATTGTTTTTTGAAAAATATATGCCCACTTTGAATTTGATGCCATCAATATGTTTCAAAAAAGCTGGGACGGAGGCAACAAAAGACTGCAAAAGTTGTCTAATGCTAAAAAGAACCTGGTGGAATGTCTCACAACTAATTAGGTCAGTTGGCAACAGGTCAGTAACATGATTGGGTATAAAAAGAGCATCCTAGAGAGGATGTTTTTCAGAAATAAAGGTGGGGAGAATTTCACCACTCTCTGAAATACGCAGGCAAATATCACAACAATTTAAGAATAACGTTCCTCAACGTAATATTGCTAAGAGTTTGGGGAAATCATCTACGGTACATAGTAGGGGTGTAAACGGTACACAAAAGTCATGGTTCAGTTTGATTTTGGTACAGTGGAAAAAGTCATGCCAAACATATTTCTTTTAATTTATTATGAAGTTATAACATTTGCCCATTGCCACTGTAGTTAAAGATGTACTAGGTAGGATTTTTTCAGTAAAAAACAATTACAGCACTTTGCAATTACTCACCGGTCAGAAAGTGATCCCGCACCAATGCTCGATAGAGAATGAATTTCCGAATAATAACATGAAAAATAAAATGACCTGAAGCGCTAACTCAGCGTTCAATGTTATTGTTAGCTTTGATAACATTAGCTTAGGGTTCCTGGTTGCTTGCTAAAGAGAGCTAGTCTAAGTCTTCTTTCCCTTCTTTGCAATATTCGTAGTGTATGCTGAAGTAGACAAGGGAGGAATTGGCAGTTTGTCATCCTGGTCTCTAGCTGCCATTATAGTTTCTTACAGTAAGCCAACTTTGCTCCTGTACTTATGCTATATATGTCATCCAGGTAAAATGCACTCGCGCACAATAACCAAGGAGGAAAGCCCGCCTCGCAGAAGGCAATTGGCTGGAACGGGATTGTCTGGAAAGTAGCGGCAGGCTCCAAAAATTATAAATTGACATTTCACAGGCACTGAATTGTCTGTGTTGCTAAATAACTATTAAAGGGCCCTGTTAGTGGACAAAACTTTAGTATTTTTACTGAACAAATCCTGCCTAATGGAGCTTTAACTGGAAAAACATTATTTTCCCCGAAACGGGATACCTAAAGGGTACAGGAGGGTTCTCAAGCTCTGGCTTGCCATTTGTGTTCGCCATAATGTATTAATGAGGCTGCATTACATGTGGTAGGCTACTTCAGTTGTAGGACATTGCATACCCAACGTCCTGTACCGAACGGTATGGATACGTGTACCGTTACACCCCTACTACATAGTATCATTAAAAGATTCAGAGAACCTGGAGAAATCTCTGTACGCAAGGGACATGGCCGAAAACCAATATTGGATGGCCGTGATCTTCTAGCCCTCAGGCGGCACTGCATTAAAAACAGACATTCTGTATTGGACATCACTACATGGGCTTAGGAACACTTCCGTAAACCATCTGTGCTGCTGGCATCATAAATTGAAGAAAAAGAAAAATTATATAGTTGCAAGCAACCAAACAGGAACAGGGTGCTCCTGTGACATGGTGAGCATGAGGATGCCGCCATAACTTTGTAAGCATATGGCAGCAGTAATAATCCCAACGTAAGCAGATTAATATAATTTTTACACCGGTTAGCCATTTTGTCCGCCATCTTGTTTGATATCTTTTAGCTTTTAACATCCTATAGGGAGACAGGTATAAGAAACATGTATGCCGCTGGCCAGGTCAAACAGAGTTATTGTTGATTTTAAGTAAATTTCTATAGGTTTCATGAAATTTTCACTGTACAAAAAAATCCAAAATGGTGGATGTGATTGGTTCTTGAGGAAATAAAATGGTTAGTGATTAAAGAACAGTATTTTTCTTTGTGCCTTTGTTCAGTTCGATAGAAATACTCTGCATTGTAACCTTTCCCTGATGTGCGGCTCCAACTTGTTAAAACAAGTTGGAGCTACTGTGTTTTTTAGTCCAACTTACTTTACATTTTGGATTTATGGCTCTGTTTGTGGTAGTTTTGTGACTGAATACATTTTATGAAGAACCTTAGGAAAGGGTTTAAAGACCCCCCCCCCCAACATTAAGCATGGCACTTAGGAACGGATTTGCTTGTTTGTGTTGAGCCAAGCGACCGATTGCGGTGTAGCTGACTCGCTGTTAACCAAACGTATTTGTTATTTGTAATATTTTCTAACTTTATAGTAACTGTCTTCACCGCCTTTCTGCCCCCTGCTTTCATGCCTGTTAGTCGCATAACGCAACTCTCTTGCTTCCTGCCTTTTGCCAACATTTCTTTCTTTTCTTACTTTGTAATTTTCTTTTAATCTTCTTTAAATATTTTACTTTTGTTTCATTTTTTTTCTATAATTGTTTTAATCATATTTTTACTATTTTATGTAATTTTTAAAAGAGGAACTCAGCATAGTTCTTTTGTATTTTTGAGTGATTTTTTTTAATGATGGAGTAGCTAAGACAGCTGTTGGAGGAACGGATCAACCGCTTAGAAGATTTAGTCACCAGAGCGCTCCTCCGGTCGGACTGTGGGTCCTGTCCGGTAGGTGAATCAACAAATGCTAATGCTAACATAGCAAAACAGGCTAACCTAAGGCTAGAGAACTCTAAAGATTTCCCTATACTTGATAGAACGAAGTCAAAACTGGTGAACAGATCAGAGCA
>JACXGI010014066.1:0-19682 GCA_016801175.1 Esox masquinongy | reverse complement strand
TGAAACAGGACGAAGTGAGATGTATGTGCTAAACTAAGTGATGTATGTATGAGCAAAGTGTCTGTCTATCAAAAAAGGTATGTATCTCAAGAATGTCTATGTCCATGTGGGGTAAATCAAAAGAGTCTCTCTGGGAGAACCAACTGACTGGGTTTTTAAACAAGGGATGTGTGATGTGATTGGGTAATGGAAAAAGGAAAAAGGAATTAGTTGTCCACTGATTGGTCCACCTCAGCAGTCAGGCGTGGAACTCATGACTGCCAGGTGGGAAACACCAACGAGCATAATCAGGAAAATAAGGGACATCTGGGGAAAAAAACACAAACGTGCATACAGGGTACCTGCATGCGTAACACTGATTAGGTGATTACCTGAACCAAATCTAATTTAATGAGGAAAAGTATAAAAATCACTGCTGTGATCATCACTGTCATCTTGCAATAGGACTAGCTGGATGGCAAAAAACAGTGCAAGTAGTACCTCAAAGGTAATTTGAATTTAAAAAAATGAAAATTCAGCATGACAAGAGTTGAAAAGAAAAGCTTTGTGTGAGGAAAAGAAAGGTTCAATTCTGGCTTTACTGGCAGAGCAATACAGTGAGAGTCAGGTTTCTTCCATCCTGAAAATTTCAAAGACTGCGGTTCATAAAACAAGGTCAAGCAACACATATTGGGGACAACAAAGCTACAGACTGGCAGAGGGTGAAAACGACCGTCAACTGACCGAGATGATCGTCAACTCATTTGAATGTCACTCAACAACCGTAGGATGACATCAAGTCACCTACAAAAAGAATGGCAAACAGCAGCTGGGGTGAAGTGCAGGGTGAGGACGGTTCAAAACAGGCTCCTAGGGGCAGGGCTGAAGTCGTGCAAAGCTAGAAAACAGCCCTTCATCAATGGCAAGCAAAGAAGAGCCAGGCTGAAGTTTGCAAAAGACCATAAGGAATGGTTTGCACCTTGTGGTGAACCCTCTGTATTTGCTCTTGTGAAGTCTTCTCTTTATGGTAGAGAAGACTTCAACATGGAACCAATGACCACTCTAGCGAACTGTAGCCCAGTCAGAATTTATCGGAGCACATCCAGGAAGTGTGTCATGCGGTTTCGCGATGTGGTGTGTGGGCTCTGCCAGTAAGGACATCATAGGGAAACAGTGACACAGGCTGACAGAAGGTTTAGAGCCTGGTCTCCAGTGGGGAGTTCCACATGCGAGGTAGTGTTGAAATCACCTTGAAGAATGTTACATTGGCAATAATGAAATGATTATTGATCTATGGTCATTTTAGAAAGTAAGCAAATACTAGTTGATTACTTTTCCTCATAGACTGTGAACTAAATATCTACAAATACTTTTATATAAGTCCTATTACAAAAAGTATATTTATATTTATCCTTGCTGGATATAGTGATATTGGACAGTTTAAGTACTTGTATATCCTCATAGTAACTGTGTTATATATCCCTATATGGTTTTCCAACACATTGCTTATTGTGGTTATATGTACGGAGAGAAGCCTTCACAAACCCATGTATCTGTTTCTGTGCAACTTGTTTGTAAATGCCTTGTATGGGAGCCCAGGTACCTTGCTATATGTACAGGTACCTTGCTATATGTTATCCATTACAGTACAGCATCCTGATGACACCCAAGAAGGTGTGCATTTTAGTTTGTGTATTATGGTTGTACATGTTTATACATATCGTCCTAAATGTGTTTTTAACTATTCGCTTACAATTCTGTGGAAATATTATAGACAAATTATTTTATGACAACTACCTTGTAGTGAAACTCGCCTGTTCAGCTTCTGATGCAGAACTTAATAATATCTTTGGACTCTTTGGTTATTGTTTGTTGATTACGGTCACTTTATTCATAATCTTTTTCTGTTATATTGCGATTTTGACGATTTGTCTGAAATCTTCCATTGCGACCAGAAAGAAAGCTTTGAGCACCTGTACTCCTCATCTGGCATCACCTCTCAACTTCTCCTTTGGCTGTTTCTTGACAGGCCAATGAAAAATGTTCCAATTGAAGTTAAGACTATATTATCAGTGTATTTTGTCATGTGCCAGACACTTTTTAATCCCATTGTGTATGGAGTTAGGATGTCTAAACTTAGACAGGCTTGTAAAAACATACTACCTGTATATCTGCGCCCAAAACCTTAAGATAAACATGAGTGTGACATTTGTCCTTATTGTTGTCATGGTGTTACTTATATGTTAAAGGGATATTTTATGGTGTAGGATCACCCAGTTATTTGGGTGACAATCCCTTCTGTAGCTCATGTGGCCGTTAGTTGCTTGCAAGAGCCATACTAATGTTAAAGGATGGACTTTTATATGTCCACACAGGAAAGTCTCTATGTGTTTGTGGGCTTTCTACATGCATAAAAATAAAAAAACGTGTATTTTGAGTAGCATGAAGGGGTTTAGTTACAATTGTTGCCACGTCATGTTTGGCCTGTGGGGACCTTTCATTGCTTGTATGGTTCTGTTCTTACTGGAAGACAAGAAAAATGATCAAGAGATTCTAGCTAATTGAAAATAATGTGGCCACTATCCAACTCAAAACTGCTCTTTGCTATAATAATGTTGAATATGATTATGGAAAATATTGTGGTAATGTGTTTAAATAAAAAAAAAATGTCTTAAATGATGCCTGATCTGCCTCATGACATCCTGATGACAAAAGGAACCACCCAAAAATACCCTTTGGTCTCTGATGAATGAATCTGTCTGGGCTGTATAGAGACAGATACAGTTGCTATTCTTTTCTGATATATTATTTTCTGATATACACTGATTTTATGATACAACACTGTTTCCCCCCGATAAATGGTTTGCACAATGATTTTAGCAGATTGGCAGCTGGAGTCGTAAGGTATCATTATCTACAACAAAGCCAGGAGGACTTTGGACAGGGGCAGCAACGAGCCTGGTACTCGGGAGGTGTGGGTCAAGACCTCATGTCCTCCTAAATTTGAACGGAGCAGGAAACAAGAACATTTTGAGAGTGCATTCCTTAGGTTTACAAGGTTTTACAGTGGAGAAGGAGAACTGAACCAACTCCCCCCGGTACATTAATATAGCAGCGTAAAACCTTGGGGCTGAGACAAACATATCAAATGTTGAAACTGAGATATTGTATTGTTTTAGGCAAAATACATGCTCATTTTGATTTTGATGCCAGCAAAATGTTTCAAAAAAATTTGGGACTGGAGCATGTTTACCACTGTGTTTCATCACCTGTTCTTTTAACAATACTCTGTAAGCATTTGGGAACCGAGGAGACCAATAGGTGCAGTTCTGAAAGTGAAATTAATTCCTATTCTTGCTTTATATAGGATTTCAGCTGCTCAACAGTTCGGGGTATCCCAAAACCAAATGTTTTCAAAGGGTGACAGGTCTGGACTGCAGGCAGGCCAGTTTAACACACTGACTCTTTTACTACGGAGCCATGTTGTTGTAATATGTGCAAAAATGTGGTTTGAAATTGTCTTGCGGAAATGTGCAAGTCATTCCCTGAAAAAGATATACAGATGTGCAATGCACCCATGCCATGTGCATTAATGCACCCCCATACCATCAGAGATGCTAGCTTTTGTACTGTGAGCTGATAGTAAGACAGATGGTCCCTCTACTCTATAGCAGGGAGGACGCGGCGTCCATGATTCCCAAAAATAATTTCAAATTTTCATTTGTCAGACCACAGGACAGTTTTCCACATCGCCTCAGTCCATCTTGAATGAGCTCAGGCCCAAAGAAGGCGGTGGCATTTCTGGATCTTGTTTATACAGTTGTGCTCAAAAGTTGGCATACCCTTGGAAAATGGGTAATATACAGCTCTGGAAAAAATTAAGAGACCACTGCAAAATAATTAGTTTCTCTGGTTTTACTATTCACAGGTATGTGTTTGAGTAAAATGAACAGTTTTGTTATATTCTATAAACTACTGACAAAATTACTCCCAAATTCCAAATAAAAATATTGTCATTTTGAGTATTTATTTGTAGAAAATAACAACGGGTCAAAATAACCAAAAAAAGATGTTGTTTTCAGACCTCAAATAATGCAAAGAAAACAAATTCATATTCATTTTTCAACAATAAAATATTAATGTTTTAACTTAGGAAGAGTTCAGAAATCAATATTTGGTGGAATAACCCTGATTTTTTATCACAGCTTTCATGCGTCTTGGCATACTCTCCACCAGTCTGTCACATTGCTGTTGGGTGACTTTATGCCACTCCTGACCCCAAAATTAAAGTAACTCGGCTTTGTTTGATGGCTTGTGACCATCCATCTTCCTCTTGATCAAATTCCAGAGGTTTTCAATGGGGTTCATGTCTGGAGATTGGGCTGGCCATGACAGGGTCTTGATCTGGTGGTCCTCCATCACACCTTGATTGACCTGGCTGTGTGGCATGGAGCATTGTCCTTCTGGAAAAACCAATTCTCAGACTTGGGAAACATTGTCAGAGCAGAAGGAACCAGGTGTTCTTTCAGGTTAACCTTGTACTTGGCTTGATTCATGCGTCCTTCACAAAGACAAATCTGTCCGATTCCAGCCTTGCTGAAGCATCCCCAGATCATTACCGATCCTCCACCAAATTTTACAGTGGGTGCGAGACACTGTGGCTTGAAGGCCTCTCCAGGTCTCCGTCTAACCATTAGATGACCAGGTATTGCGCAAAGCTGAAAATTTGACTCGTCAGAGATGATGATCTTACTCCTTTCCTCTATGGTCCAATCCTTATGGTCTTTTGCAAACTTCAGCCTGGCTCTTCTTTGCTTGTCATTGATGAAGGGCTTTTTTCTAGCTTTGCACAACTTCAGCCCTGCCCCTAGGAGCTTGTTTCAAACCGTCCTCACCATGCACTTCACCTCAGCTGCTGTTTGCCATTCTTTTTGTAAGTCACTTGATGTCATCCTATGGTTGTTGAGTGACATTCGAATGAGTTGACGGTCATCTCGGTCAGTGGACAGTCGTTATCACCCTCTGCCCGTCTGTAGCTTTGTTGTCCCCAATGTCTGTTGCTTGACCTTGTTCTTATGAACCGCTGTCTTTGAAATCTTCAGGATGGAATCAACCTGACGCTCACTGTATCCCTCTGCCAATCAAGCCAGAATTGAACCTTTCTTTTCCTCACACAAAGCTTTTCTTTTCAACTCTTTTGTCATGCTGAATATTTTTTTTAATTCAAATTACCTTTGAGGTACTACTTGCACAGTTTTTGCCATCCAGCTAGTCCTTTTTCAGGATAGTGTGTGTCAGGATAGTGATGATCACAGCAGTGGTTTTTATACTTTTTCTTGTTAAATTAGATTTGGTTCAGGTAATCACCTAATCAGTACCTCATTAAGTAAAATGAGGTGTGCCTGTGTTGGAATTTAACAGACACTGGAATGGAATGGCTGCCATACATGTAGAGATCCTGATTTAAGAAAAAATAGGAGTGAGCAGGAAAAACACATCTGTTATTTCTTATGGGATTCACATTCAACTGTAGGTCATAACAGAATGGCACAATCATAAAACAAAACATGGCAACAAAGAAAAAAATGAACCGACCCCTGTTCAAAAGTCTGCATACCCTTAGTTCTTAACACTGTGTATTGCCCCCTTTAGCATCAATGACAGCGTTGAGTTTTTTGTAATAGTTGTCAATGAGGCACCGAATTCTTGCAGGTGGTATAGCTGCCCATTCGCCTTGGCAAAATGCCTCCAGGTCATGCAAAGTCTTTGGTCATCTTGCATGAACCACACATTTGAGATCTCCCCAGAGTGACTCGATGATATTGTTGAAATGTATGAATGTATGCTTGTTTATGTTTAGATAACAAAAGAACATCTGTTTATCTGTACACAGGAAGTCACGTTCATTCAAAGTGCAACAGTAATTAGCCAATGGGCTTACAGTACTGTGATGTGTATTCGGTCCTGCAATGTCTATAAAGGAGAGGACAACCGGAAGTTCTTTGAGAAGAGATGAGATTCAGTGAGATGAACTTGAGTTTGTAAGACTGAGTATCTTGTCTGTAATATCATGAACAATAGACTATCAAATGCTGCAATAAATAATTGAATTACTCTCTCCCTTGACGACCGGGTACGTGATCATTATCTCAACCACGATACAAAACGGCTGAATTTCTAACAATATTAAGGTCAGGAGACTGTGATGGCCACTCCTGAACATTCACCTTTTTCTGCTGTAACCACTGGAGGGTCAACTTGGCCTTGTGCTTAGGATCACTGTCATGCTGGAAAGTCCAAGTGCGTCCCATGCGCAGCTTTCATGCAGAAGAAGGCAAATTGTCTGCCAGTATTTTCTGATAACATGCTGCATTCATCAATTTTCACAAGAATCCCCGTGCCTTTAGATCTCACACACCCCCAAAACATCAGTGAGCTACCACCATGCTTCACAGTGGGGATGGTATTCTGTTCACTGTTCACTGTTGACTCCTCTCCAAACATAACGCTTGTGGTTGTGACCATAAAGCTCTATTTTGTCTCATCACTCCAAATTGCAGTGTGCCAGAGGCTGTGAGGCTTGTCAAGTTATCGGGCATTTTATAACCGGGCTTTTTTGTGGCATTGGTGCAGTAAAGACTTCTTTCTGGCAACTCGACCATGCAGCTCATTTTTGTTCAAGTATTGGAGTATTGTGCTCCTTGAAACAACCACACCGTCTTTTTCCCGAGCAGTCTGTATTTCTCCTGAGGTTACCTTTGGGTTTTTCTTTGTATCCCGAACAATTCTTCTGGCAGTTTTGGCTGAAATCATTCTTGGTCGACCTGATCTTGGCTTGGTATCAAGAGCTCCCCGAATTGTCCACTTCTTAATAAGTGATTGAACTGTACTGACTGACATTTGCAAGGCCTTGGATACCTTTTTATATCCTTTTCCATCTTTATAAAGTTCCATTACCTTGTTACGCAGTTCTTTTGACAGTTCTTTTCTGCTCCCCATGGCTCAATATCTAGCTTGCTCAGTGCATCCACGTGAGAGCTAACAAACTCATTGACTATTTATACACAGACACTAATTGCAATTTAAAAAGCCACAGGTGTGGGAAATTCACCTTTAATTGCCATTTTCACCTGTGTGTGTCACGAATCCCTCCGGCACAGGTGCTCCTCTGTTGCACCAGCTCTACGTCACCAGCCTTCTAGGTACCACTGTTTCGGCTAACCACCTTCACCCCAGACTGTCCCCATATTGTCGCCCACACCTGTTTCCCATTTCACAATGATTATTATGCCTATATATATGGCCCTGTTTCCCCAGTGCCGTGTTGGCTATTATTTCCATGTCACCGTGCAGTGAGTACGAATATTCTGTGCGTGTGTATTGTGTCATTCTGATTTACGACCGAGTGTTCTGTTTTGGAGGCTTTACACCTCACTTTGCTTTAGGCTTGCCCAGTTGTTTTTGACGTGCTTTGAGTTGGGAAATAAAAAACCCGTACCATATTTCCTGCGTCTGTCTCCACTCCCTATAACACAGTGACAGTCTGTAACAAGGCTAAACATTCAAGGGTATGTCAACTTTTTATCAGGGCCATTTGGTTGATTTCTGTTCTCATTATGATTTAAAAAGGTGCCAAACAACTATGTGATAGTAAATGGCTTCATATGATCACTATCCTTAAATAAAAGACAAAAGGTATGATCATTCATATTTCCAAAATCAATGCCAAAATTTCACAATTTCTGCTAGGGTATGCAAACTTATGTCAGGGTATGCAAACTTATGTTATTGTTTCTTGTATTTTTAATGAAACAATAACATTTCTCAGTTTCAACCTTTGAAATGTTGTCTTTGTACTATTTTCTATTGAATATAGGGTTTAAATGATTTGCAAATCATTGCATTCTGTTTTTCTTTACATTTAACACAGCATCACAACTTATTTGGAAACAGGGTTGTAGATTGACAGTACTGAATATAAATGAATAGATCAATAATCCTGATCAAAATGATAAATCACATGCCTTATTATTATACTTCAGTGATTACATCCCAGGTTTTCTAATAGTCATTGGTCATTCTTGGTCACCACCTTTAAGGTGGAATCTCACCATAAATGACAGTAACTAAGGGTGAAGCTACATTGCTCTACCTGTCACAAGTAAATAATGTCCACGTTCATGTTACACTGTATTCCATTGAAGGCCACGAACCTCTAGGAGGATTAGGACACCCTAAATATTATTCACACAAAGAAATAAGATTGTTGTAGAGTGAAGTTCATAAGAGTACATTACCTTTTTGGGCCCCATCAGTATTTGTTGCATGTTTAGATGACCAGTGGGTCAATAAATACAGGGGTCTGTGTCCAGAGTCTGTGGGCAGAATCCAGACCAGCTTCACATCCAGGTGGGTGGTGGGTAGTGACTACAGGATTTGATTGGAAGAAGCTAGATCTACAAGCCAACCAGGTGGACATTGGACCGGGCTAGCCAGGAGTTGCCAGGCCAGGTAGTCCTAAACAACATCAGCTCCATAAATGTTCTACAAACTATCTGTTGACCAGCAACTTCTTGTTTAAATGACGTGTTGCCAGGACAGGTGGAGGCACCACCCCCAGAGCAGGACGGGGTGCTGGAGTGGAGGGAGGAGGCTCCGCCCCCGAAGCAGGACAGGGCACCGGAGCAGAGGGAGGAGGTGGCAACTGCAGGGGCTCATCATCCGACGCATCCAGGGGTGGCACTGATGGCTCCGGGCAGGGGACAGGCACTGGAGCCCTGGTGCAGGGAACCGGCAATGTGTGTACCAGGCTGGGGACCGGCACTGAGGGTACCGGCTGGGGACTGGCACTGGGGGTACTGGCCTGGGGACCGGCGCTGGGGACCGGCACTGGGGGTACTGGCCTGGAGACTGGCACTGGGGGTACCGGCCTGGAGACCGGCACTGGGGGTACCGGGCTGGAGACCGGCACTGGGGGTACCGGGCTGGGGACCGGCACTGGGGGTACTGGGCTGGGGACTGGCGAGCAGGGACGGGAGGCCTGGCTGGTCATCTCCTCCTCCAACATCACCTGGTCCCAATGCTGCGGGAGCTCATCCCAGAGTGGGGTGGCTGGAGCCCTTCGTCTTCCTCTATGTGCTCCTGCTCCCCTGACCGCAGGAGCTCTTTAACGAGCCCTCACTGGTCTGGTGGCAGGGGCACCACCTCCCCTCCCTTGCACAGGCCCCACAGCCCCCCCCCCCAAAAAAAAATGTCATGGGGGGTCTCCTGGGCTGGCCGCTGGGCCTGTGCGTGGGAGCGCCGACGTTGTCCTGCCGGTGTTGCCGCCGCCCTGGATCCCTGACTGGATCCTGGACTAGACCATGGAGGTACTCTCCCTGGTGACAAGATCCTTACTGTCGAGGAGATCCCCCATGGACCAGCTCTGCTTCGTCAAAGTTCTTCTCAATAAACTTGAACAGAAAACCGCGAACTGGCGCAAATAATGCAAACACGTCTGCCGCAAACGATGATCCACAAACTAGAAAGTTTGAAGGGGCATCATACAATAGGGTCCCCAATTAGAGGCAACGCAGCGCAGCTGCCTCTAATTGGGGACAACCAAAACTGCAGTGCAGAGATGCCTAGAGGCACCTCTATGGTCAGGTCCTGGCTGTGGCCCCGAGGCGTATAGAGATGCCTAGACGACCCCAGCCAGGACCTGACACTTTCCAAATGCACTGTAATTACATGAGGAGATTAGTATAACAATATCATAATTATATACATAATTAGTGATTATATTGTAATAATTAACCATCAAATTGTTTAATATTATATAACAAGAGGATATTATAGTGTTGTAATGGACACCTCAACATCCACTGTTGTTACAATGACAGGTTATTGAATTCGATCTGTAACCTACTTTTACTACTGTATGTTTCACATTGTCTACTTGTGACAATTGTTGACTTTTGACTGTTGAAAAACAGGAACATAAAGTTCTCCCCAGTGACAGGGACAATATATGAGGGAGGGACAACTTAGCAATTGGTCTGAACACAAGTGAACAGAATGCTATGTAATATTTCTCTTCCTTTTGAATATATAAAAGGTAAGTGATGTAAAATTAGTTCAGTGCAGAAGAGACCACTGAAAAGGAATGTACTACTGCTTTTGATTCTGGGGATTTTTTTAATTTATAAATTATAAATTAATTTAAAAAATAAAACAAAGTACAAAGACAACATATCAAATGTTGAAACTGAGAAATGTTATTGTTTCCAGTTCGTGGTCTCCTTTGTTGTATTATTCATTTCATAATGTGCCAAATGTTATCAATGGGCGACAGGTCTAGACTGCAGGCCGGCCTCTTTAGCACCCAAACTCTTTTACTACAGAGCCATGCTGTTGTAATACATACAGAATGTGGTTTGGCTTTGACTTGCTGAAATAAGCAAGGCCTTCCCGGAAAAAGATGTTGGCCCTCATTCATGAAATGTGCATACGATCAAATTTGATCTTATAAATTATCGTACGATCATTTCACTGACAGAGCTGTATTCATCAATATTATTTTTGTCGTATCCTTATGATCAAACTCACGTCTGGTCGGAGACCGTGTAAACCAATATAAAAGAATATGATCATGATTGATTTGCAATCCATCATTATCATGAAAAACAACAATCGTAACAGCCTTAGTAACAAGAAACACAATTTTAATTTTAATAATAGGTAATATAAAATAAGATGACGAGGAATATTACACATACAAACATACCACAATGTTAAATATTGTATCGCTACCGTAGGCTATTAATGTATTATTTATTTATTTCACTTTATTCTGCATTTTCTCTCTTATTTCTGCTGTTCACGCGTTTGTAAGGTTTGAAATGCCTTTGTGTATGTAATGCCCTAGACAAATAAACTTGCTTTGCCTTGCTTTTCTTAAGTCACTCAGGCTGTATCAACATACTTGGAGATCATAAATGGTCGTTATAATTTCTGGCTGGAATCTTGATTAGCTAACAGGTGAAATGAATACACTTGGAGCTGGTTTGTGAATGCACACGCAGAGCGCGGTGGTAGTTTTATTCAGCGCCAACATGGACAAGTATTTGAGGACTAGGTCAGAGGGCAGGCAGTGGTCATACACAGGTATTCCAAAATAGACAGGCAGAAACACAGAAGAGCTTGGCAGGAGTCGATGTCAGGGCAGGCAGGAGGTCATAAACAGAATCCAGGCAATGGTACAGGAGGGCTAATCTGAAAACACACAAAATGAAGCGGAAACTGGTCAATTACAGGTAGGCAGAGAAGATTATTAAGCTGGGAAGATAACAGGCTCAGTATGTCACAAAACGCAAACAATACATCATAAAGTGGAAGTGGCAGATGTCGACTATATAAGTGGCATGTGGATGAGGAACAGGTGTCTAGAATTCGGGTGACTGATCTGGGGTGTGAGTGACGTTCAAGAGAGGGAGGTTGTAAGTGTGTGAGTGAAGGTTGTGCTGGAGCAGAATGTGGTGTCTAGCTGGACCTTACAACAGGTCTTAAATTGACTAGTGGGAGTATAAATAAACCAGTGGTTCTGGGTGGAGCCGTTACCCTAATGATGGCAGAGCTTGCTTTTCTAAAGTACTTCGGCTCTGGGCTGACACACGAAAGTGTTCCGTAACTGCGCTGATTTTGTCATAGAGAATGACAAATTGTTAATTAGCTGTTTCAGGCTATAATTTATGTTGAAATCAGTCAATTCATAGGCTGCTGATTGCCACACCCGAATAAATTACAGGTGTGTCATATGTATGTCAATCTGCGATGACATCTACGCTCATTTCGACCAGGTGCGACAGTTTCGTGAATCACACTTATAGATGATCATAAGTGTCTCCCAACGTTAGAATCGGAAATCTTTTCTGAGAAGATTTCATGAATGGGGGCCGTTGTCTGGATGGCAGCATATCTTGCTCCAAAACCTGTATGTAATGTTCAGCAAGTTCAAGTTCAAAGTTTATTTATTAAATGCACCTAATAACACAGGGTCCTCCTGCACAATGAAATTCTTGTGACATGGCACCTGACATCTACATTGTAAGAATTAAGAAATATATAAAGCAAAAATATGGCAAAAAATATAGCAATAATATACATAAGTGTAATCTTGCAGCAATTTTAAAAAGCTTGGCAATGCAACCTATCTTCACATAGCTTGTTGAGGTTAAAGTTCACGCACACCTTGATGACATCACTGCCGAAGAACAGTAGCTGTGTATGGTGGCTATAGGAAATAGTTTGCTAGTGCCACTTAAAATTCAGCCAATACCGCCTGCTGTTTCGTCAGTGTACAGTTTAAAAATATCAATGCTACCGCGACAGATTACTGAATGTAGTTTGAAGTGTTTTGGAGTAGTTTTCCGCTTGCATTGCAGCTTTGCGATAGCGGTACGAAACGTTTCCATTCATGAATTTGGATGACGCTAATATTACTAAGTATAGACTGGGACAGCTGAATAATGGATTGTTTGAAAAAAATGAGTCTGCCTTCTGGAATATCTCTTGTTAAGTGAACTTTGAGAAAAATATGAATTTTGGACGAACTATCCCTTTAAAGTTTGTTGATCGTATCACTATCTATAGAACATCTCCAGATATAGAACATCTACAAATTGGGACTCTCAAATTAATGTGTAACCTTCTTTTCTTTTCAATGTAAATAACAGGGATCTCTAAACATGTCCCAGGTGACATGGGAGGAAGGGCCAACTGAAGTTAACACATCCTCTAAATGAAATAAAAGGTCAGTGATGTGAATTTTGTTTAGTTGTGAACAGACCATGAACACAGAACATACTGCAGGCCTACACAGACTTACATCCTGATTTAGACGTACGTCCAGTTTTGTATTTCTCGTCAAATCTTTTCTGCTTTATTTAGACAAAGGACATCAAAAGAACATCATAAAAAACAGTAATTGAAACCTAGTCACAAGTGGAGTTATATATGAGTTACTTACGCTGGGGAGTGTTATTTTAAAAACTCTGCACTGCAAGCAACCTGTTGGAGTCACACACTGTGATTGGAGTGTATGTATGTGTGTTGGCATCTGAGACAGTCAATTTTATTGGGTATTTAAAATGTGAATATTGAAAAAATTTATATTACAAATATTTAAGTAATAATATATTGGATCACACTAGTTATTCATTATGATTGATGTTATTTAATGTGTGCTGCTCTGATCTACAGTAGTTTTCCTTTGCATCCACAGTTAAGAATTTTAAGTAATACTGTAGCAGTAATTAATGAGAAATAATCATTTATGGCAGGTGTATGCTTTGTTTAAAAATTGAAATAAAAACAATTTAGCAGTTGTAGATAACAGATTTTTTTGCCGGATAGACAATGTTGTCCTGTGACCTAAATCTATACTTATATAGGTACTTCTAGGAAAATGAAGAACTCAACCAAAATCACATCATTTCTCTTAGCTGGTTATAGTGACAATGGGCACTTAAAATACTTGTATTTCATTGTAATTACCCTGTTATACAGCTCCATATTATTTGCCAACACATTGCTTATTGTGGTTATATGTATGGAGAGAAGCCTTCACAAACCCATGTATCTGTTTCTGTGTAGTTTGTTTGTAAATGACTTGTATGGGAGCACTGCTTTATATCCTGCTCTCATGACTAATATGGTTTCAGATACTCATTCAGTTTCCACTTTGTATTGTTATATACAGATATTTTGTATTTATTCATATGCATGTATTGAATTAAGCAATCTGGCAGTTATGTCCTATGACAGGTACCTTGCTATATGTTATCCACTACAGTATAACATCCTTATGACACCCAAGAAGGTGTGTGTTTTAGTTTATGTGATCTGGATGTTCACATATGTTAATAACCTCATACATCTAAGTTTTACTATTCGTTTGCAACTGTGTGGAAACATTATAGAGAAAGTGTACTGTGACAACTACCTTGTAGTGAAACTTGCATGTTCAACTTCTGACATGACATTTAGTAACATCTTTGGACTATATGGTCTTGGTTTGTTAGTAGCTGTCCCTTTATTTACAATTTTTTTCTCTTATATTAAGATTCTGACTATTTGTTTGAAATCTTCCATTGAGACTCGACAGAAAGCTTTCAGCACCTGTACTCCTCATCTGGCATCACTGCTGAACTTTTCCTTTGGTTGTTTCTTAACTGTGATCCAGAGTAGAATTGACAGACCTATGACAAATGTTCCATCTGTATTTCAGACTATTTTATCAGTGTATTTTCTCATGTGTCAGCCACTATTCAATCCTATTGTGTATGGAGTTAGGATGTCTAAAATCAGACAGGCTTGTAAAAACATCCTACCTGTAGATATGTACCGTAAAACATGATACAAAAGTGTGACCTACGTTCTGGTTGTTTCATTTGTATTTAATGTTATTCAACCTTTGAAAAAAGAAAACTGAAATTATATTGAAATTATCTTAAAATCAACCAAACACCTTTACATGTGGATTGTAAATAGTTATTTATAAACATTGTGTTTTTGTGAATATTTTTATAATTTATTAATGAATGCTTTCTCCTATGTTTTTGTTGCAACAAACCCAGTTGTTTTTTCGATTAGTTCTAAATTTAGAATATAAACAAATATGGAATGACATTAGTAACTCAGCATGAGTTTGTATTAAGACATTTCTGGTTATTCTTTGAGATTTGTGGATGCAAGTATGCTTTTCAAATGAGTATAAGCATTTCATAAGCTTGTATTATGATGTGTGAACATTTTCACAACGGTAGCAAACTTGTAATTCAACATTTGAATACACTGAGTATAATTAACAAGCATAATTTGTTCTCATAATTATTGTGAATCAGTATTTTGCTGTAAAAAAGCTAATTCTTTTTGCATATGCAGGGAGCTCTGGCACTGTTGTCCCGTCAAAAAGGTTTTGCAAGGAGAAAAAACATCTTGTAAATTGGCGGAGGGACCTTTTAACCCTGACCAATCAGCCCCTAAACTCTTCCAGGAGCTCAGCAAAGCCAGTGTGGTTGTCTGGGTTGTTTCATCGATCCAAATGTATACAACAGATGCGTGTGCAGCATCCCCCCTCCACGACTCCACACTCAACTCAAGTTCACAGACAAAACGCAAACAATTACAGACGAAATAAGCAACATTTTAGACAAAATAAACATTTCTTGACAGCGTTGTTTACTAATGGGGAATGCAGTCAGGGGCTAAAGTTGCTGCAGATGACAGTATCCCCAGTTCTCTCTATGCTGAAGCCATAAGTGCACGTTTCAGCATCCAACAGGTCACAGATCTGACTTTTTCAGATGTCCAGGAGGAACAAGAGAACAACGATTTAAAAGAGATTCTGAAGAAGATGGTGAAGTATACAGCCCAGAGCACAATGCATCATCTTCAGGTGAAGAACAAATCCCCAAGCTGAAGAGAGACAGTTTGGTCAAAGAACAGCAAAATAACATGGTCCTTGTCACCATAGTACAACCAGGGCAGGGTGGCAGCTCAAAATGTCATAAAGATGACCCCAGGGCCCACAAGACATGTAGCTGTTCATACCCAGGACATCGCCTCAACATTCAACATACTCATCACACCAGCTGTTACGCACCACAACCGATAAGGCTAGGGGAATGCAAGGACTTAACACCAATTATCCCAACACTAATGCCAAGATAAATACAAACAACAGAATCACAACCACCGACCTGCAGCGCAATCAATACATTTAATCAAGAAGGAAAATGGTGCACTGTACACAATAAAAACACGCATTGTATAAATACCTTTTAAATAAAAGAACGCTTCCCTAACTTAGATAGATTGGTGGCCCTATACCTAGCTACACTACCTAACCACTCTAAACCCTGACTAATACAAGGGAGTGTTACAACCGGCCCTAAGCTATTAGTCTAGTGTGGCTATACAGCATTATACAGATACAAATATAATGCATTTGATAAAGCATTATTTAATGGGAGAAAAAACGCTATTACCAATTAACAATGTTCAAAACTGTATTTTTTATGGTCTTTAATTTCTTGCATGTCTGGAAGACAAAGTTGTTATCGAACAGCTACTAGAATAGTGTCTTTTCAATGAGACATCTCTTTTGGCTGTGTTCACTTAAAAGAATGCTAATATTAAACTTTAATATAATATACTGTAGCATGTCAGATTGGTAAAATTGGCATGGAAATACATGAAACAGATGTGAATCTGGAAGTAAAAAACAGTCATGAGGCAGGATACGAACGCACATACACCGAGCATCTAATATGTACTCAACCCACTCAGCCACCAAATCTTAACAGTAGTGACCGGACGCGCCATTACGAAGCTCGGAGGCTGGCGAAGAAATTTCAATCCAGCCTTTTCCAGCAACAATATCACATGATTGATGACGTTGGAAGCTTCGGACGTCACGCAAACGTCTAATGGGGTTTTTGAAGACATGGCGCTTCCCAACCATGCTTTAAAATGTCTGCAGCCAAATTATCAAGAACATATGAAATTCATAAGCCGGTGAAGGTCAAAACATTTCTGCTACACATCATTTATTATCAATAACATGCGTATAGGCCCAATTCCATAGACTATTATTAGAATTGCCTTGTAATTTCGGTAGGAACATCACCTGGCCGCTGGCTCAACGTGTACTACTGTAGAAGGCTATGCAGTAATTTTACAAAGCCCAGGTCGAGTCCCAATGATGGTAATTAACCAATTTTCATATGTGGTTTTGATGATAACACTGGCGACGCTGCATTTATAATTCCCACGTAAGAAATATATGCTTGTCAGTTTTTAATATCACATCTTAAATCAAGCATTGGAACATTTTCTCCAGCGTTGCTCTCAAAGAGATTTATCATTCAGATGTATGATCACCATTGTTCGATCTCTACTGACAGGCCCCGAGGCTTTCCTCCATGCCCAGTTATTTAAGTGTTTCCCATATATTGGATAACTAAGTAGCCTATGTGAAACTGGTGATTAGATAATAATCTGACATCACTGTCAAAGTGTTGAATCCAGTTTTAGTTTAGGTTTTATGTGCCAGCGCACTTAATGAAATTATTATATTTATTTTCGTATGAGTTATGTTAATATTTTCTCTTCCGCAGCCTCAATAATACCAAGGAGGCAAACGTTTTTAAATTATGGTTGATCAGGAGATTGAACCAAATTCTCAGATCGAGGCATGTTTTGAAATTTCAATCCATTCTAATCCAGGCAAAAGGGCTGAGGCTTGCATCGGTGTAATACCACGTGATTGATGACGTCCGAAACCTCATTATTCACATGCTTTTTCCAAAGCCTCTTTGGAAAATTCAGGTTTCTATGGTTGTTTGGGGTGGTTCGGTGCCTGAGACTTTTGAACAGCAACCTCTACTGGTCACCTTTTGTAGTCATTTATTTAAAAAAGTTGTTAGCTTTACAAGTTCAGCAATGGTGCAGTTGGTAGTGTCGCTGATTCCAATATATTACTTGTTATGGTGCGAGATCAAATCCAGATCATGCTGGCCCGGTTCCACGGGGGGGGGGGGGCAAAAGGGTGCATTGCCCCCTCAGGTAGAATGTCTCGCCCCCACGGTTTTGTTTCCCCATATACATAGCCGATCGTATATGAATGCAACCCAGTCCGATCGTCATAGTCAACATGTTACGATCAACGCGTTTCGGTTGGCTTTACATGCATATATACGTTACTAAAGTTTTCGTCTGGGGGGGGTTGCGCAGTGATTAGACATGCACCTTCATTTATACAAAATGCACCCTCAGTCGTATGATCCTGGCGCCGTGCCAGAGATCATGCTTAACTTTTTGAGTGCAAATTATACTGTTTATTGTATTGCACAATAATTCATTTTATTTTGTGTATCTTATATGACACTCTTGCCTTATTAATACAAAACACTAGAATGGATGCAGAGTTGAAAAATGCTAGCTGGAAAGGCAAGAAGACCATGAAATACGAACCAGGCATTACAAGTTCCCTCAAGAAAGCGCATGCCTAAGCACTGCGTTACGAAGTCATTTTGGAATATAATGTGGAAAAGTTGCCCATCAGTTGCCCATCACTAAGTATGATAGCTCTTAAGAATCAGCTGACGACATCCGATTGGCCCGGACCGGAACAGTAATGACAGGTGGGAAAACCGGCGTCCAATCACCCTCCTGCACCTGTAAGCAATTAACAGTCACACAGGTAGAACAGCAAGGGTACATAACATCGGCCATCGAAAAAAATCACCCTGGAGATGAGAAATTTGGAGGGTTTCCGTAACTATGGAGACAACTGGAAAAGGATGGATGAGATTGACCTGCGTGCCTACATAGGGCTGCTAATCTTTACAGGTGTGTATAGGTCTTGAGGCGAGGCAACATGTACAGTGGGGAGAACAAGTATTTGATACACTGCTGATTTTGCAGGTTTTCCTACTTACAAAGCATGTAGAAGTCTATAATTTTTATCATAGGTACAATTCAACTGTGAGAGACGGAATCTAAAACAAAAATCCAGAAAATCACATTGTATGATTTTTAAATAATTAATTTGCATTTTATTGCATGACAGAAGTATTTGATACATCAGAAAAGCAGAACTTAACATTTGGTACAGAAACCTTTGTTTGCAATTACACAGATCATACGTTTCCTGTAGTTCTTGACCAGGTTTGCACACACTGCAGCAGGGATTTTGGCCCACTCCTCCATACAGACCTTCTCCAGATCCTTCAGGTTTCGGGGCTGTCGCTGGGCAATACGAACTTTCAGCTCCCTCCAAAGATTTTCTATTGGGTTCAGGTCTGGAGACTGGCTAGGCCACTCCAGGACCTTGAGATGCTTCTTACGGAGCCACTCCTTAGTTGCCCTGGCTGTGTGTTTCGGGTCGTTGTCATGCTGGAAGACCCAGCCACGACCCATCTTCAATGCTCTTACTGAGGGAAGGAGGTCGTTGGCCAAGATCTCGCGATACACGGTCCCATCCATCCTCCCCTCAATACGGTGCAGTCGTCCTGTCCCCGTTACAGAAAAGCATCCCCAAAGAATGATGTTTCCACCTCCATGCTTCACGGTTGGGATGGTTTTCTTGGGGTTGTACTCATCCTTCTTCTTCCTCCAAACACGGCAAGTGGAGTTTAGACCAAAAAGCTCTATTTCTGTCTCATCAGACCACATGACCTTCTCCCATTCCTCCTCTGGATCATCCACACTGAAAAAAGTGATTCTGAGCATTTGTAGATATAACATAAATTAAATCTGTGAAATTAACAATAAAAAGCTCATTTTGAATCTTTACATGAAAATGTATCATTTGAAATTAATCTGTATTTGTTCAATATACAATACAATTGTGTGTTTTTTCATTTACATGTGTTATTTTGTTATCCCAGTCGATCTTCTTAAGTACAAACACTCAACAAACAATATGTCATTATGTCATTATGTCAACAATATGTCACTGCGCGAGCGCGCAGCAGAGGGCGCCCGCGCCCCTGAGTCTCAGTGCACACCAAATCACACACCTGTCACCAATCACCAAATCACACACCTGTCCCCAGTCTCCTCATCATCACGCAGATTTATACAACTCCCTGCCACTTCTCCCCTGCCAGATCAATGGTTCATGTTTACATGCCACATCTCGCGTTCACCAGTTTCTC
>JACXGI010014065.1:0-19770 GCA_016801175.1 Esox masquinongy | reverse complement strand
TGCAAAGAAGAGTGGGCAAATATTGCCACGTCAAGATGTGCCATGCTAATAGACTCCTACCCAAAAAGACTGAGTGCTGTAATAAAATCAAAAGGTGCTTCAACAAAGTATTAGTTTAAGGGTGTGCACACTTATGCAACCAGGTTATTGTGAGTTTTTTATTTTTCCCCCTCAAAGATTTCAGTTTGTTTTTCAATTGTTCACGTTATAGGTCACATTAAAGGTGGAAAAAGTTCTGACATGATTTATCTTTGTCTCATTCTTTTACATCCCAAGAACCTGGCATTTTAACAGGGGTGTGTAGACTTTTTATATCCACTGTACAGGGTAGACCACAAGAGCTACAAGACAGTCCCAGGGTCTTGTGCCTCAAATTCAGTCTTACAGGGCCACCAATCCTTCTCCACTGACTTCAGAGCAGTCAGTGAGCCAAAGGGTTTTCAGTCTGTTTGATCTGGGACTAAAAGAAAAAGGCTCACATTTACAGAGATATGGAGCCAGTCAAACCCACACAGAAGTATTATATTTTGACATCTACAGCTCCGGAAAAAATTAAGAGACCACTGCATCTTTTTCTTTCCTTTCCAAAAAAGTCGAAAAGGAAGGTTTTGAATGAGGAACAGAAGGGTTAAAATTAAGAGACTACTGCAAATTGAACGCTTCTGTTCCTCACTCAAAACTTTCCTTTTCAACTTTTTTGGAAAGGAAAGAAAAAGGTACAGTGGTCTCTTAATTTTTTCCGGAGCTATATGTTAAGAAATCCTCTACATATACGTGCATACAGTTAGGCTCATACGTTTGCATACCCTGGCAAAAATTTAAAAATGTTGGCACTGATTTTGAAAATATGACTGATCATGCAAAAAAACTGTCTTTTATTTAATGATAGAGATCATATGAAGCCATTTATTATCACATTGTGTTTTGGCTCCTTTTTAAATCATAATGATAACAGAAATCACCCAAATAGCCCTGATCAAAAGTTTAAATACCCTTGAATGTTTGGCCTTGTTACAAACACACAAGGTGACACACACAGGTGAAAATGGCAATTAAAGGTGAATTTCCCACACCTGTGGCTTTTTAAATGGCAATTAGTGTCTGTGTATAAATAGTCAATGAGTTTGTTAGCTCTCACGTGGATGCGCTGAACAGGCTAGATACTGAGCCATCGGGAGCAGAAAAGAAGAGTCAAAAGACCTGCATAACAAGGTAATGGAACTTTGTAAAGATGAAAAAGGATATAAAAAGATAACCAAAGCCTTGCAAATGCCAGTCAGTACTGTTCAATCACTTATTAAGAAGTGGAAAACTTGGGGATCTCATGATACCAAGCCAAAGTCAGGTAGACCAAAAAAGATTTCAGCCAAAGCTGCCAGAAAAATTGTTTGGGATACAAAGAAAAACCCACAGGTAACCTCAGAAGAAATTCAGGGTGCTCTGGAAAAAGACAGTGTAGTTATTTCAAGGAGCACAATACGACAATACACGATACTCGGTTACATTATGCCTGACAACACCTTGACACACCTCACAGCTTCTGGCACACTGTAATTTGGAGTGACGAGACCAAAATAGAGCTTTTTGGTCACAGCCATAAGCGCTATGTTTGGAGAGTGGTCAACAAGGCCTATAGTGAACAGAATACCATCCCCACTGTGAAGCATGGTCATGGCTCACTGATGTTTTGGGGATGTGTGAGCTCTATAGTCACGGGAAATCTTGTGATAATTGATGGCAAGATGAATGCAGCATGTTATCAGAAAATACTGACAGACAATTTGCATTCTTCTGCATGAAAGCTGCGCATGGGACCCACTTGGACTTTCCAGCACGACAATGACCCTAAGCACAAGGCCAAGTTGACCCTCCAGTGGTTGCAGCAGTAAAAGGTGATGGTTCTGGAGTGGCCATCACAGTCTCCTAACCTTAATATCATCGAGCCACTCTGGGGAGATCTCAAATGTGCGGTTCATGCAAGACGACCAAAGACCTGGAGGCATTTTGCCAAGACAAATGGGCAGCTATACCACCTGCAAGAATTCGGGGCCTCATAGACAACTATTACAGAAGAATGCACGCTGTCATTGATGCTAAAGGCGGCAATACACAGTATTAAGAACTAAGGGTATGCAGACTTTTGAACAGGGGTCAGTTCATTATTTTCTTTGTTGCCATGTTTTGTTTTATGACTGTGCCATTCTGTTATGACCTACAATTGAATGTGTATCCCATAAATATATTACCAATTATCCAAGGGTATGCAAACCTTTGAGCACAACTGTATATGTTTTGCATACGTTTTCCATGTGGGATGGTTTGGACACACCTATTCGTTCAAGGTTATTTCTTAATTTTTACTATTTTCCACATTATTGAAAAATAGTGAAGACATTGAAACTATAAAAAAACATATATATATAGTAACCAAAAAAGTGTTAAATAGATCAAAATACATTTTATATTGCAGATTCTTCAAATTAGCCACCCATTGATGACAGCTTTGCACACTTTAGGCATTCTTTCAACCAGCTTCTTGAGGTAGTCACCTGGAATGCGTTTCCAACAGTCCCCAAATGCTGAGAACATGTTGGCCGCTTTTCCTTCACTCTGTTGTCCAACACAACCTAACCATGAGTTTGGGTGATTTTGGAGAACATTATGAAGCACTCCATCACTCTGCTTTTTGGTCAAATAGCCCTCACACAGCCTGGAGTTGCATACATAAATGTATCACTTTACACTTAGCTTGGTGCCTGTAATGAGACTAAGCTTTTACCAAGAATTCACCATTAAAACTGCCACAGCACATTTGCCCTCTACTGAAGATCAGGTGTCAGAAAGCTGGGAACAATGTGGCATTACTCCCATCCCCTACCCACCAGCTCAAAACCCCCAGAGCACTGCAACCCAATGGCACCAGCAAAGACAAGACCAATGGCAGACATAGTCAAGTGAACCCTATTCGGACTACAGCGCTGCACAATAAAATGTTGTGTAGACTATAAACACAGTGTGTTGCTATATACAACAGGTTTGTATCATAGTAATTAGTAAAAACACATGGGAATCTAAGTTGAATAAAGCTGTGTATTCTACACCTAATACCAATCTCTCCAACCTCTCTTCCAGTCAGCTCCTAACTCACTTGAGTCTCTTGATGCTTAACATTGGTGAAAATTAGATTTATAGTATTGGGCCACAACAGTATTAACTGATTGTCTGTGTATGATCTTAGCATCATACAAATATCAGTTAATATCTAAAAGAGATATCTTACCATTGAAATGTTGATTGAAAACACTCATTCCTGAATCACAAGAGATGTTTTCTTAATGCGACATAGCCTAAATTTTCTGACCGTGATTAGTCCATCTCTGAGGTGGAGTGAATTAATTGGGTTAGCTGGAATACAGTACAACTCCACTTACAATTATTTTCTTAAAGAAAGATTGTACTATTTAACTGCAGCCTATGCCTTTCACTGGATTGTAGATGGATTGGTTTGGCTGTCTGCAGCTACATGACATGACTTAATTACATGACAATGAACAAAAGGATATACTGTGATTTGCTTAGGCCATGCAAATAAAACCATGAATTGCTCATAGGTTCATGTTCAATAAAATTAGCAAGGAAAAATGCAACTTCACCAGTGTTCTACTCACACACGTTAATTGAGACACTTGTGTCAAACATTGTTTAAACAGCTCCGGAGGAAATTAAGAGACCACTGCAGCTTTTTCTTTCCTTTCCCAAAAAGTTGAAAAGGAAGGTTTTGAGTGAGGAACAAAAGGGTTAAAATTAAGAGACCACTGCAAATTGAATGCTGTTCCTCACTCAAAACGTCCCTTTTCAACTTTTTTGGAAAGGAATGAAAAAGGTGCAGTGGTCTCCTAATTTTTTCCGGAGCTGTATTTGTCTCATTTCACTCATTCACACTGCTGCTCCACAAACACTAAATAGCTAGTAAAGAATGTCCATGTTGGAGCTAGATAGCTAACTAGTTAGCTGACTAGGGGTCGGAAATATCTTGATTTAAATAAAATCCCAACCACCTGTCCAAATGTCATAGAAATAATCAAGCATTGTGATGTCATCACCATTGAAGAAAGCTGGTTATTGTTTAATTTTTATATACTAGTTTTCTGCTATGTCATGGCTGACCTGCTGTGCTGGAGCTTCTTTGCCTCTTTCTCTGTATCATATTCTTGTTTATATAACCATGTCTTGCTCTTCTATTCCAGTTCCAGTCAAGGAAATGCTGCCTTTCTGACATTATGCTAATAGCAGGAATTCAGTTAATCCTGGGTGTCAGGTTAGAGTGTCCACCCAGACTAGGTGAAAATGGTTTTGGTGATGAAATGTCACTTCCATATGTAATAAAATACCTTTTACCATGAAAAATATAAATATTCAGAATAATTCAGTTGGGACTTTCTCCAAAATATAACTAACATGAAATCCCAAAAGTGTGATTTCTTTACCAAATACATTCAATAATAATAAAATGACACAAGCTGAATGAAATGTAAAAGGCTTTTCACGGAGGATACTCTTGTCTTATGATAAATAAAACAACAAAAGGATTTTTTCCTTAATGTTATGTGTCAAAGTTTATATCAATCCTACTTACTTATTACTGTATGTCATCCAGATTTAAAATAAAAAAAATTGCAAGCTTAATAGACTAACATTTGAGCGAAATGGTGTACCCCCATTCTTTTGCTGGGATGCTGAATTTCGCTCACCCTTGCTTTTAGGATTATTTACACAATTTAAAAAGGATTTTACCCCTTGAACAACCCCTTTACAGTCTAGTCTGCTGTGCAGTTCTCTCAATTGTGTTGTCTTACACTTAATGGCTTTTATGCACCGATGAGCCAAAATATTATGGCTCATCAGTGTGAAGTGAATAACGTTGATCATCTCCTAACAAGGGCACATCTCACGGTGTGGGTAGATTATGTCAAGGTCTGTATATTATGACCACCTCCCTAATATGCTGTTGGCCCTCCCGTGCTGCCAAAACAGCGCCGACCTGCAGAGGCATGGACTCTACATGACCCCTGAAGGTGTCCTGTGGTATCTGGCAACAAGACATTAGCAGCAGATCCTTCATGTCCTGTAAACTGCAAGGTGGAGCTGCCGTGGATGAGACCGTGGATGAGTTGGTCCAGTACATCCCACAGATGCTCAATCAGATTGAGATCTTGGGAATTTGGAGGCCAGGGCAACACCTTGAAATCTTTATCATGTTGCTCAAACCATGCCCAAACAGTGTGTGCAGTGTGGCAGGGCGCATTGACCAGCTGATTAACCAGCTGAAAGTGGCCACTGCCATCCTGAAAGGAGCATCTGCCACATTGTTGATGTTGTAAATGACTATTGTAGCTGGAAACAGCTGATTTTGAATGTAATGTCTATGTTGGCGTACAGAGGCCCATTATCATCAATCATCACTCCTGTGTTCCAATGGCACCTTGTGTTTGCTAATGCAAGTTTATAATTTTAAAAGGCTAATTGATCATTAGAGAAAACTTCTTCTGAGAATTAAAGGCTATTCCATGCGGGAAATTGCCAAGAAACTGAAGATCTCATACATTGCTGTGTACTCCTCCCTTCACAAAACAGCGCAAACTGGCTATAACCAGAAGAGAAAGAGGAGTGGGAGACCCCGGTGCACAAGTGCGCAAAAGGACAAATACATTAGTGTCCAGTTTGAGAGACAGGCGCCTCACAGGTCCTCAACTGGCAGCTTCATTAAATAGTACCCGCAAAACAGCAGTCTCAACGTCAACAGGGAAGAGGCAACTTCGGGATCCTGGCCTTCTAGGCAGAGTTGAAGGAAAAAGCCATATCTCAGACTGGACAGTAAAAAGAAAATATTAAGATGGGCAAAAGAACATAGACACTAGACAGAGGAAGATTGGAAAAAAGTGCTGTGGACAGACAAATCTAAGTTTGAGATGTTCGATCATAAAGAACATCATTTGTGAGATGCAGAACAAATGAAAAGATGCTGGAGGAGTGCTTCACACCATCTGTCAAGCGTGGTGGTCTGGAGTTACATTGGAAGATGAAGTGGGAGATTTGTACAGGGTAAAAGGGATCTTGAAGAAGGAAGGCTATCACTCCATTTTGCAACGCCATGCCATACCCTAAGGACAGCACTTGATTGGAGACAATTTCCTCCTATAACAGCAAAATGACTCCAATCACAGCTCAAAACTATGCAAGAACTATTTAGGGAAGACGTAGTCAGCTGGTATTCTGTCTATAATGGAGTGGCCAGCTCAGTCACCGGATCTCAACCCTATTGAGCTGTTATGGGAGCAGCTTGACCGCATGGTATGTAAGTGCCCATCAAGCCAATCCAACTTGTGGGAGGTACTTTATGAAGCATGGGGTGAAATCTCTTCAAAATACCTCAACAAATTGACAACTAGAATGCCAACAGTCGGCATGGCTGTAATTGCTACAAATGGAGGATTCTTTGACAAAAGCAAAGTTTCAAGAACACAATTATTTCTAACCTTGGCAGTGACTATATTTCCCATTCATTTTGCTATTGTTCCTAAGTGACCCCAAACTTTTGAACAGTAGTGTATTAGTTTGATAGATAATGTAATAGTGTGAATAGAATACCACCAGTCCATCATCTAACTTTGACAGCAATTTCTGCAAATTAGGTTTAGTTGCATTTCTCTTTTAGAAGTCTGTTAACATTAGCAATATTAACATTGCTTCTGCTAATACCAACCTTACATCATTTGATTGACTCAGAGTCAAAATCAACTGGTAGTGCTCTGGTGGTGGGGTGCTCGGTTACAGCTTTTTGAATTACAAATGGAGTGTATAGAGACACTAAGAGCCACTAACCCCCGGCCCTAAATTAATTTTGAAAAGCTGGGACTTTGTCAATTTAAAATAGCATTTTAAGACTCAGCACGACCCATTAAACAGCAAACTGAGATGCAACTAAATAGTATAATTTCTTTCATGAATTAAATTATTATAGCTTCATGCTAAGAGTTGATCTTTTTCCGCTGGTGTAGGACAGGACTAAGCCAGGGGTTATAATGTTTTAACTATTAATAAAAATCACATTCTTCAGGCTAAATTACATATTTTAGTCTTAGCTATAATGAAAAGTCTATACTTTTCTTTATTCAGTAATAGCAAAATCATCAGCAAAATCATGATTCATCCAAATAACCATTCACTAAAAGCCTAAACACCAGAAATCGTGTATCGTGAAATATCTACTGTAGCATTTATCTTTGCCTAGTCTGTCTATTAGAAATGAGTACTAATACAAATCACGTCTTTGGTGATAGATTAAACACTGTTTGTAATGTGAAAAAAAATTATAGCCCCTTTTGTGGAATGAGACTCAATCTGTGCATGATAGTGAAGAAAGAGTTATTGCATTTGTATATTGGGAAATCAACAAAAAAGCTGCCAGATAAACAGAGCCTGAGCCTTGGGAGAGAAAAACAACAGGCTGGAAAAGAAGATTAGATTAGTAAAAGTGCATGATAGATGGTCCCTGATCATTCTTGTTTGCAGATAATTGCAATTTTGATACCTTTGACTCTTTCAGACTTGTCTCAAACAGCTGCTACAAGTACTTAATGGAAAGCTTCTAAAATGTTGATTCTTTTGGATTAAAGACTGTTGGCTGAAATCTGGGCTTATCCCGAATGGCACCCATTTGATGCATTAATTTGAACCAGGTTCATAGGTAGTACAACTACATTCTCAAAAACAATATTTTAAATGGTTGTTACTGGAGCAACCCTTTTTCAGTTGTATTAGGTACAGGCCCTTTGTTCTAGATATAACCCTTTTGGGTTTGGTTCTATCTGAAAACAAAAATCATTCTCTTATAGAACAGCTAAAGCACCCTAAGGCAAATGTTTTTTTTTTCTAAATGTGTATTGGGAATACAGTTCCATATAGGCGGCGGACTTGACTTTCAAAAGCAGCTAAAACAATTCATGTTCTTTGTCAAGATAGATAAGTAGACTTGTTGAATAGGAAATGCCCATAGTATGAAGACATTATGGGTTATAAGGAGAGGTATTAGCTTAGATTATTAAATAATATCTGTATCTTTTTGAACTGACATTGTCTCTGTCTATGCTTTCACACTGTCACTCTCTGCTGCCTATAAAAAACTATTGAGGATATACTTAAGCAAGGTACAACGTGGTTTTGTACAGTCATTTACTTACCTCGGCTAAAGGTATTATACCACACAGTGTCTGGATACAGCCCTTATTTGTGGTATATTGGCCCTAATTGCTTTTCTATTGTCATAAACTAGTTGCCAAAAAATCAGTACAGTAAAAGATACCTGCATAATATGATCTGATATGGTTCTGCTTTCAGATAATAAGCATTAAAAGCTTTAACCACCCACTTTATAGATGTAATTAGAACTCAACCTAACCCCACCTTGCAGCTTCTTTCAGATCTGTTGTGGTTGTCATTGCCTTTGAAAAATAACTCCCTGTTGTTTCTCCTAGCTCTCTTCATTTCCTCTTCCTCTTTCATTCTCTCCCTTTCAAGATTCATAATAATTTTAAAATTAAGTGGGTTGCATTTAAAGGACTGTTCACTGACAGAGGCATCTCTTCAAAGTGCAAACGTCTTCAGTCTCACGCCTCGGCCCTCGTTCCAAACAAACAGAATCACGCTCATTGCCAGGGATAGGGAGAACAGACAGGAGATCACAATCATTTATTGAGTGCCACAGCGGTCTAAGGCAATGTATTTCAATGCAACCTAGATTCTACCCCTGTGTCACTGAGACCTTGGTCAGGAGTAACCATGAACAGCGATTCATAATGGCCCTGCACTGCTCATAGTGGGGGGGGGGTAAGCCAGCGGGGCATTCCTTGACAAATCACACACTAGTGTCACCTTAATGCTGGCCTGGTCAGTGGCAAGCTAAACCTAAAGGCATTAGTCAAAAAAACATGCTCGCCCATTAACTGATTTCACTAACATCCTTGTTGATCAAGCCTTCTTAACAGAAAATGAGCTGCTTCATTGAGCATGTTTTGGACAAGTAGGCAAAAATGGGAGGTGAGGGGAATATATAATCTATTTTTTTCTTATGTTTGTAAAAGTATGTGGTGTTCTCTAAACTCTTTTAAATTACTTACAAACCCTTAATTTCACATTCATTTAGATATATTTTTTTACTACACAACTATTGAATGAAGATTTTAAATATAATGAGTACATTGGTTTAATCACCGAATCACATTCTGAACAAATTCGGGATTCAGGTATATTAACAACCATTTAATCCAACTGGAACATGCAAGACAGTTCTTTAAAAATTACCCTTTGAATATTAAATTATATATTAAGTGTAAATTGTAGTACATGACATTGTTTTCACATTAGGAAATCCACTTGCACATTTGCCTATAATCATTTACTGAATAATAAATGTCTGTAACGTTTATCCCATGATCAGAAGAGTCTTAGTTTGCAACCAGCCTGTTCTATGTACGGTACATCACCATTAACTCATTCATTTCAATAAACAAAAACAGGTTGTTAAAATTACCCTATAACATCATAATGGTCACACTTTTCTTCATTGTCCCCTGTAAGCATAGGCCATTCTGTGCTTATTTTTTTCATGGACAACCGAAGGCTTTTGTATAGTATTAGGGGCTTCATTTATTGATATTGTGTAGAAACTATTTTTGAAAAAAACTTACGAACAAAATTTTGAATGTTGTATGCATACAATCTAATAATCCTATGGCATCAAATGCTGTCAGTCACCATTAATAAATCCCAATTCTTGTCACCCTGAACTAATAGTTTTCAGCTACATGTTGTAGATTTAACTGAGAACTATGCCTCCCCCCAACACTGGATCCCTACCAGTTTGCCTACCGGTCAAACAGGTCTACAGAGGACGCCATCTCCACAACTTTACACTCTGCTCTGACCCACATGGGCAAAACCTACACCTATGTGAGAATGTTATTCATAGACTTTAGCTTAACATTCAACATGTTCATCCCCTCCAGGCTGGTCAACAAACTACATGACCTGTGGATCAGCCACTCTCTGTAACTGGACTTTGGACTTCCTAACCAACAGACCCCAGTCTGTCAGGTTAGACAACTTTACCTCCACCATAATCCTGAACACTGGTGTTCCACAAGGCTGTGTGCTGAGCCCCCTCCTGTACTCTTTCTTCACCCACGACTGCGTTCCTGTACACAGTTCCAACACCATTGTCAAGTTTGCAGACGACACCAGGGTGGTAGGCCTGATCAGTGACAATGACGAGTCAGCCTACAAGGAGGAGGTCAAGTGCCTGGTGGCATGGTGTGCTGACAACAACCTGGTCTTCAGTGCAAAGAAAATTACGGAGCGCATTTTGGATTGCAGGAAGTCTAAAGGCTGCAGTAACACCCCAGTTCTCATCGATGGCACTGAGGTGGAGCATGTGTCCAGCTTCAAATTCCTGAGTGTTCATATCTCCGAGGATCTCTCCTGGACCCTCACCACCTCAGCCCTGGTTAAAAAGGCGCAGCCACGCCTAGACCTTCAGTGCCAGCGGTGTCTGCACAGGGCGCACGGCATCATCAGGGACCATTCACATCCATGCCACAAACTTTTTGCCCTCCTACCATCAGGCAGGCGGTACAGGTCTCTTCATTCCCGGACCAGCAGGCTCAGGAACATTTTCTTCCCATCTACTGTTACCCTGCTGAACTCTGTGACCCATCACTAACCACACCCCCCCGCCTCTCAAGGACCTTGTTGCCCTACTCCCTTTGTACTACTGGACTCTGGCACTGCCTTGTCAAGTCTAAGGTAGTTTTCAGTTGTTACAGGTATGTGTCTACCTTGGATGCTAACTGCATTTTGTTGTACTTTACTTGTACTTGTTCAATGACAATAAAGTTGAATTTAATCTAATCTAGATTTGCGAACACAATTGTTATTTCAGACAAAATTGGAAAATTCAAAGAAAGTCCCTGCCTTGACAAATAAAACATAGCTACATAGAAAGGGCAATTAGGATTCAAGTTTCTGTAAATCATTTCCAAATCTAACATACTTTAAATAAGTATACTCACCAAAAAGCCATCCATCCTGAACAGCTCTCTCAAGTAGGGTAGATGTACTGTATATGCAGCCTGGTCTCATGGGATTACGCAGACTATTTTACGTAAATCTTTGACAGCCGAATTTATAAGATATATTACGTTAAGGAAAGTAACGTTAGATTAATAATCCAGAAAAAAAGGCACTCCGTGTTTCAGACTAGGGCTCTGCTACTTCACAGACAGGAGGTCTACCCACTGCACCAAACTGGAACCTTCTGTTAGAGGAGGTGAGTTGTGGTGTTACAACATGAGTATGTTATAAGTGATTTTCTTTCTAACCCTAACCCAAACCTTAACACTAACCTTAACCTCAGTGATGTGATACTAACCTTAACCCAAAACCTAACCTGAACCCCAGTGCTGTGATAACTAGTCCTAACCAAATCTCAACCTAACCTATTTTATTTTCTAACCTTACCCCAAACCTTAACCCTAACCTTAACCCCAGCGCTGATATATCTAACCTTAACCCTAACCTTAACCCCAGTGCTGTGATACCTAAAGTTAACCTAACTGTAACATTAAAATGTATTTATTGTATATTGTAGTGACCATGGTGTGGAAGATGGAAAATGTTCGCGATTTATTAAAATAAAAAACTCCTCAGAGTCTGGTATAACAGTTGATTATTTCAAGTTTAATTACGTGGATCCACGGGAACAACCGTCACAACATTGACAGAGAATGAGTACAGAGACTAGCAGAGTAACGTCATGACAGATTGTTCTGATTGTGCATTTCAAGTTTCAAGCTTATATTCTCTTCCAACAGTGCAGATGACGGAATTAGCATTTGCAGAATTTACATAAAAGGAATAGTCGCCACTATGGGGTAGTCTAAAAATGCAAGGTTGCACTCAGATGGCTCCAAGAGGCACAGAAAATCATAGAATGTCGGTTGCCCAGACAACCCGGTCAAAGGCTGAGATATATCAATCTGGACTGTTACTATATGGAGACTTAAGTTAACTATGCTCTTCCCAATAAGGAACAGAGCTCTGTTCACCTGTAGGATGTAAGCAATAATAACCCCCTGCTGTTCAAGAGCTTCCTCTTAGAGAACAGTGTCTTATGGAGGTTTTATGGCACTGGCAGAGGCCTGTTTCTTTTACTGCTAAAAAGGAGCCAAGGCCCTGCTCAGCCGACATTCCATTCATCCCTGCCCTTGAACACAGATACTGGCCTTATAAGTTGGAGACAGAGAGAGAGAGAGAGAGACAAGTCTTTCAGTATATGTGTAATTAATCAAGCATACAGAATACAAAATCCTTCTAATAAGATAATGAATAAATAAGAATGACAATAAATTAATTTTCTACATTGGTAAGGCCATTACTTGTCCTGTGATATCCATATACCCTGTGTTGAGCAGTGGGTAGGGCATCTGCCTTCAAACCTGAATGTTGCTGGTTCAAAACGTGGCTCTTTCCTTTTCTGCAAATTCATAATGAATGATGTGTTTTCGTTCCGTTCGTAAAATATAATACGTTTGTCTGGCGTTCCTAACATATTATACGTTTTAATAGCGTTCGTAACATATTATACGTTGTAATAGCATTCGTAAGATATATTATGTTTTAGCCAATTCGTAATGTATTATACGTTTCCATAGTGCATTGTAATGTAACCTAACGTAACGTAACATATCATACGAAATCGGATGCCATGGATTTACGTAAAATAGTCTACGTACTCCCCTGAGACCACGTTGGTGTATATTGTTCTGCAGAATGAATGATGTTACGTATGTACACTCCCCTACAGAGGAAAGTAATAATCCACAATAGAATATCCACTTAATGTAGCATGGTGAGCTATATTAGAACATTGTTGAAAAGTTTTGCTGTCATTAGGTGGGGCCTAATATATTCCGACAAATTATATATATTTTTTTGGCTTTAACGTCACTCAAATCTGATCAAGAACTACATGGCTGAGTCAATGCGCTAAAAGAAGTTTATTGTCTGACTTTTTGGTATGCTATACCCTATACAGTAAGTTTGTTGTTAACATTGGGTGAATTATAAACTATAAAACCAAATTATATTATGTGTGTTTTGTAAAATGTATATTATTGCCATGAGCCACTGCTAGCAGACATTCACTTGTGTTGGATGGAGACAATTCCATAGTTTGACTATTGCTGCAAAATTGGTGACTGGACTATTGCTGCAAACTTGGTGACTTTTTTTAATACATTGTCGAACCAACTTTAGCCAAAGCTAATTGCTTACATTGTGTTTTTGATTAACAACAGAACGGCAGCCAAAAAAGATGTATTGATATAAGGACATTATTCACAAAATGCCAAAGCGTAAGTTGCCACTGCACTGTACAGTTGTAGAATTGTCACAAATGCGGCTAAACCACACTGCAGTGTGCCATGTCCTTAGGGTAAAACTGGACCTCATTGATCTCAAAGGGATCTGCCAACAATTTGTGTCAGTCAATGACAGACATCGACATGTGTTTGGGTCTTTCATACAGCAAGAAGTAGAAGGCTGCACTTTCCAGCAGGTGGAAGCAAATGTAACATCCAAGCAAGTTAATGATAAAAGGAATAATGTTCAGATATCAACAAAAGCACTTAATGTAAACCTATACTTGTTTGTATGATATTTACACTCTGTTATCTGCAAAGTAGTATAGCCTAGTATAGCCCACAAAAAACAAAAACTGTACATAGACACTTGTGTCACTGCATCTGCACACTTGAAGAAACAGCTAAAATTGTTAGCTAGTAGACTAAGAATTTGTTTTAGTTAAGTACATGTTGAATGTAAGACTCTTTCTGTAACTGAACTCTGAATAAACCTACATCTTTTTTGACACCTCTGCCTAATACTATTCAGTATGTTTTATATGCGTGTGTGTGCACAAAAACTTCCATCAGGGAAGGATCATCAATAGCATGTAGAATAGTGAAAAAGTGTCCCCCCAATGTCCAGACCAAACCTACGCCCTTGCCTGATAGCACTTGTGAATTGAAGGCCAGCATCTCCTCAAGACTTTAGGAGCAGAAAACATCCACACTGCATGTGTGGCAATAATAAGGACAGAGCTAACTGCCACACAAAGTGCTCCCCTCTGGCGATTCATGTTTAGACAATGACTTGTGCCTCCACTGGGTGTTACATGTCTAGCCAAACACAAGCCAACAACAAACAGTGACAAGTTTCTTTGTGGTGCCAAACATGTGGCGCGTACATATTTAATTCATTTTGCAAACACTTAAGTTTAGTCCATTAGGGGTTCCAGTTCTACCATCACTCCTCTCTAGTCCCACAGTGACACCATCTACATCATCCCAGAGCCCTGTTCAACAGCACAGGTTGCCTCTTTCCTTGGCATGGCTGTCCAAAGTTTCTGCCCCAGTACTCAGCTCCACTGTGCCAGCTTTCACAAAAGAATAATCCCTGGGTTTTTTTACAACTGTGAGGTTGCGCGCCTAATCAAGTTGTAGCTCACAGCTTCCCATGTGTAATCCCACTTCGACATTGCCAGACCTGCATTCATCACCGGCAAGGTCATTCGCTGTGGCTGTACGGGCGGTGTTACCCAAGATTAAGAATGGAGTGGACAAATTCATTACTACAGTTTGCCGACAACATTTGTACCTACATTGCCTTGCCTTAACCGTGCTCACCATCAGGCACTAGGCACAGGTCAGAGATGTAAGCCATCCTTGTGAGAGGCTAAACTGATGACCAGGCTCCTTCATCCACACAACCCCTCCTCTGGTCTGCAGAGTGTAGGGAGCATCTGCATTTGGATATCCGCAGTGAAATCCACAAGGGACCCAACCAACAAAGGTTTCTGGTGTTGCCAATAATCTACACTAACAATGGCCAGAGGTCATTACGATGTGCTGCATCACCCCTTAGGCCATCATCGACCTACTTGGGTCATCATTGACCTTCTTCACCACCTCAATAACTGGCTTTAGCTTGTTTCTGCTGAAATGGCGGGACCACAATCCCTCAAGCCAACGGATAGGTGGAGCAATCCAATCACACTTTGAAAAATGCCCTAGAAGCACACCCAGCTCAGTGGTGCAAGTTCAATGTGGCACGTACTTTCACATTCCTAAACTACAGAGTAACACAGCGTAGCCTTCCACAAACAGCTAAACTACAGAGGAAAGTAATAATCCACAATAGAATGTCTCCCTTGCATCCCTCATTGTTGCAAGTTCAAACTGCCCCTCGACATGCTTTGCCACACTGCCTCAGGCCCCCACTTTTGCTCCTTGTGTAAAAGACTTGTCACCTGACAGCAACAGAGTATGAAGCAGAGATTTAACAAATCAATACAGGTTAGAAATCCCAACATTGCTCTCTCAGACTGGGTCAGAGATTGCAGGCCTCGTTACAATAAACGAAATTCTGATCCTGCCCTCTGGGGCAAGCTACCTTTCTCACTGATAGCCAGGGGTGAAAATCTGATATCAACTTTGGAGGGGACAATTACATAAAATTTTCTCAAGAGAAATTCTTTAGGGGTACACGAAAAGTAGTGCTGTTTTAGTTTGCGCCATCGGTTTGTTCGCTACTGTAGCTCTGCAAATTCAGCTATTGTGTGTGAACCCTACCAAAACCATAAAACATATTTACTGGATTAACCTCATGTTAGCTACATGAATTGAGTGTCTTTCAGATGGTAGACACAAACACTGTCACCTTGCCAGCTAGGGAACACTAAATACATTGCATTGCAAGCTTCTCTCATTGACTCAAATTCAAACAGCTGCAAACACTGGTTGATGTTATTGTTGCTTGTTAGAAAACATCAGCTAACTGCTAGCTAACATGAAGTGTGACCTGTAATTCAGTGCAGCGAAAATGAAGGCTGGTGATGGTTAGAAATGTATTTTATTGTATTGAGTGGCAGAAGCAAAGAAATGTCTAATATATCCTTTGTTTGAACTACTTACTGAAAGTCAGCCACCAACGACACTGTCAGATTCCCACACACGCACTGTACCTGTACGATGTGCCACAGCTGAGGGCTGGTGGGGCAGTGTATCAAACCATTGTGAGGCAAAGGGCTTAAAAATGCGCTACTTAAAAATGCTTTGAAACTTAAAAATGCGCTATTAAGTATCTATAATCAGCACAAGTGCTTTCATTGTGTCATATTAATGTTATTGAAATGACATAGGTATGTTTACCATGATATATTGGGGGGGACAAATCATAGTTTTCCCCATGACAGGGGTGGTCGAGTGTCCCCCGGTCCCCTTGGGATTTCCATCTAAGCTGATGGCTCCTGCATATGGAAGGTGCCAGCACCGACTAGTGCAAGATGGCCCATATTCCTAAAAGGCCTCACAATGGTTGGATGGACCTGTGGCCCAACCCACCACAACTGAAGTGAGTCAAATGATTTTCTGAAGGTGCAATGTTGTCTGTAGTCTCAACTCAGTGGGACATTCTAATCTCAAAACAATTAACCCATTTGCTTCCTCTAAACAGAGGACAAACAAGGTGGTGTGTCAAAGTAGCCCCATCCGCCCAGATGAACCAGGTTTGAAAATGGACAAACCAACAAAGTAGTAAAATTTCATTCGTAATTAATTACACTGTTGTTTGGGCTTTAAATGTGTGTTCCGTAAAGGGGCAAACTCTCCAACATGTTTCAGTGCTGTACATGTTGTGTATTGTTTGTTACTGGTAAATGTTTGCTGGATGAAGATATCAGTAAGACCAAATGTGTAGCTTTGGATGGTGCTAATTTAGTACATGTAAACTGCGTGAATGCCGGTTTCTTTGTTTTTTTATTGTTGGAGCCATGGTGAGGTGATCCTATTGTTGACGCAACAGGGGAGTTTGAAATTGATCTGTCTGCTTGGAATGAATAGTGAAGTATTACTTAGTCCTTGAAATCTATCATTTACCTAGGCTCCTAGCACACTTTCTATGCTATAGTGTGTTTTGGATACTTTTGGTATACATGTAGACTTTTAGATGATCGTGAAGGTAATTGAATATTGTTGGTATATAACTATGTAATGTATTGTAACAATATTTCTTGATTGGAATACATTTTTTATTTTGAAATATAGATTACTGCTTTATTCCTCATTCATCTTCAATTACTAAGGTGAGAACCAATGTCCTTACTCTGATTTGTAGATCTACTTATAGATCTACAAAGAAAACACCCTGATTCCTGGATTGCTACAGAATTAATGAACTTATCTACTTGAATGATGAGAAGCAGCCTTTGAGGCATTGTTGTAGGCCCCAGGAACACATGTTCATTATATTGTTCAGGGTGACATAAAGGATAGATAGTCTGAACCAGCATCTTATGGTATCTTATGATAATGTGTTCACAAACAATATGGAGTCAGATTAGAGATGATAAATTGTCACTAAGGTTCGATTCTCCTGCACTCATTTTCCTGCCTACCGCCTCAGTAACTTTGTAAGTGGTAAACATTTACCCCCTTAACTATGTGAACAGGAATGGTCTCTGTTTGTCTTTCTAAAGTATGTTTAACAATGCAAAAACTGCAAATGTGGATATAGAACATTCAAAATTTTAGCAATTTTGAGGACACACGTATCCAGAGCAAGTAACCATTAGTGTAAACAGTAGCAGCTGTATTAATGTGAAAGATTGTGTGTGTGTGTCAGTATGAATGTGTACATAGTACATTAGAGTACAGTATATGTGTTTGTGTTGGAGTGCAAGTATGTTTGTGGTAAAAGTATAGTGTAAGTCTGTGTGTGTGTACATATAATCTGTACTAAAGACACAAATATGAATATGGATCAGCCAAGGTGTTTATAAAAATATGGATCAGCCAAGGTGTTTATGCTATAGAGATGGCTAATCATACATTATTTGTGGGTACCTCACAGACATACTGTACATTTACAATATATAGTTCTTAATATGTAGTTAAAATGGGAAATGTTCCAGATTAAACACAAATTTCATTTGTAAGTAAATGTACCGCTTACGCGGTCTGCCAAAAAAGATTAATTTTGGGTTTTGTACTAAGATATGTAAAAAATGACCACATTCTGGTAAAAACAGCACTGAAACAATCATGTCCATATGCAAAATGGTGGGTGTCTGCTTGCATGTTTTAGGAGGACTTGTGTCTGTTAAAGCAAAACAATAGAACAGTTTTGTTAGCGTTTGATGTAGCATGCACTATTTTCCTAATGTTTAATAAATCAATTTACAATTGTCTTGCCCATATCCTAATATAAATGTTCTTAATTTTCCAATATATCCACTGCAGACTAAAATTCCCACTCATGTGCAGGGCCAGCTATAGCTTTTATAACACTTATAACACTTTGAGAATGCCCATTTATATCTGTAGATGCTCTATAATATTGTTAGTCATACTACCAGTCATGCTTCCATACTAGGGTAAGGGAAAAGGTAGGATGGGGTTAGGGTAAGGGATTGTCACGGTCGAAGCTGCACCAGCCCCCGAAGCAGGACGGGGTCAGAGAGAGAAGGTTGCAACAGCAGGGACTGAGACCACCCCTCCGGCGGGTTGCAGGGACTCCTCTTCGAGCCCCTCCGGAGGCGGTGATGGCAGGAGCTTGGCATCCCTCCCCTCCAGGGGGGGTAGCGGAGATCTGGGCTGGAGAACGGCACTGGAGGTACCGGACTGGGAACCGGTGGGCAAGAACGGGAGGCCCGGCTAGCCTTCGCCTCCTCCACCGTCTTCTGCTCCCGGAGCTGCAGGGGCTCTGTCTCCCGCCCCTGCAAGGACCCCCATAGCCACCCCCCCCCAAAAAAAAAACAAATGGGGGTTCTTCTGGGCAAGTCTGTGGGGTCGCCGACGTGGCCGCCACCCTGGATTCCGGGCAGGATCCAGAGCTAGGGCCCAGCTCTACTTGGTCCTGGATTGGTGGATCATTCTGTCACGGGCAAAGGTAGGCAGGACATGAGGCGCAGAGCGAGTATAGGGAAACATCCTTTTAATTAATTGTAACACCAAAACAACAAAAGGAGAGGCAAACTGAGGCACAACACAACTGGCACAAACAATGATCCACAAAACTAAAGCAAACATGGGCAACTTAAATAAGGTCCCCAATTAGAGGCAACACGGGGAAGCTGCCTGCTTTGGGGACAATCAAAAAGAGCAGCACAGAGATGCCTAGAGGCACCTCTGCAGTCAGGTCCTGGCTGGGGTGCCTCTAGGCATCTCTATGTGCTTGGGGGCCACAGACATGGATAAGGGAAGCAGATAGTTGAAATGTTACTGATAGACCACAGGTGTCAAACCAGTTTCACAGAGAAAAATAATAATAATAAAGAGACAAGTTAGGTAAGATCTCCGCTCACCTGGTTATTTAGGTCTGTGTTGGGTGCCCATTTTGAGGAAAAAAACAAAACTAGCATCCACTCGGCCCTCTGTGGAATCGGTTTGACACCTGTGAGATAGACTGTAGATACATTTGGAAGATTTACAGATAGGGTTTTGGGACTCTCCAAATAAAGTGTTAATGGCTTTTTTGTGGGCACTAAGCAAGATTTTGGTTTGGGGGACCCCACCTTAAGGCAAATATTGTTGTTGCTTTTGTTTATAAATGCATGCTTTAAAGTTCAAAGCATTTCAGGAAGTTACATACATTTTG
>JACXGI010014064.1:0-19695 GCA_016801175.1 Esox masquinongy | reverse complement strand
GACATCGCGGCCCTCGACTAGGTCTGAGAAATGCATCAGCACCAATAAGACCGTGTCCAGTTCCAGCAGGTTGATGTGGCGAGGGCCGGGAGGCCACACGCCCCCAACCACCTGACCCAGGCACACACCGCCCCAACCGTGGAGAGAGGCGTCTGTGAAAAACCTGCATGTGCAGCAGGCCCAGGGGAACTACTTTGTGCGCTGCGGCCATCATACTCAACAGGGACATGACGGCCCGAACCGGGCACCTGCAGGGCGGCCGGCACAGGTTGAGGGCAGAGAGCAGATCGAGAGCCCGCGTGTCCGAATATGCGCGCTCTCATCGTGCGCGTGTCCATGACCAGACCCAGGTAAGAAACCTGCTGGGCTGGCCTCGGCACGCTCTTTTACCAATTCACTGCGAGACCCAGTCGCGTGAGAAGGGACACCACTCGGACAGTATGCGTCCTGGCCAACTCCAGGGACGACGCTAGAATCAGGAGGTCGTCTAGATAGGCCAGAATCCTGATGCCCTCTCTGCGTGGGGGCTCCAGCGCCGCCTCCAGACATTGGAGAAGGTGCGTGGGGCTAGAGCGTAGCCGAATGGGATCCTCGTATACTAGTATACCTTGCCCTGAAAGGCAAATCGGAAAAAACTTCCTGTGCCTGCGAACGATCAGGACATGGAAGTAAGCATCCTTGAGGTCTATGCTCAAACAGAAATCCCCCGGCATAAAGGCTTCCAGCAGGCGACTGGTGGTGAGCATGCGGAATGGTCGTTTGGCTACGTTCACATTCAGATTGCGCAAATCCAAGATCGGCCTCACTCCTCCCGTCCTCTTGGGAACCAGGAAGTAACGGGAGTAAAGCCGTCCTGCCTGAGATCCTCTGGGACCTCGGAGATTGCTCCTTTGCTCAGCAATTCCGTCATCTCCGACAGTAGAACGGGCGCTCTGTCGGGTGATGACATCACCGTCTCCACTATCCCCGAGAAGGGGGGGTGGAGCCGAACGAAACTAGACCAGATAACCCAGCCTGATCGTTCGGTCGAGCCAGGCTGACATGGTACAATGCTGACGCCACTTCCAACAACGGTCTGAGAGAGGAAGTGCAAGGAGTTGGGGGGCGGTGGTCAAGAAAAGTTCGAATTCCCTCTCTACCTTTACTGCCGCCGAGCTCGACCCGAGAGGAAGAGACACGGCCCAAGGAGGGCAGGGAGAGAAAGGGATGAGAAAAAACAGGTGCCGCCTCGGGAGGCGAACCCGGGTCCACCGATCAAGAGCTGAGCACGCTAGCCACTGAGCCATCCCGCACCCTGAGCGGGGACGCGTTGCCAAGGAGACGCCAAGTAGGGCAGACAGGACTGGAATGATCAGGGAGGACAGGTAGTGAGACGGAGGCGAAGCCGGTGGCGTTACCTGGCGTTTGATCTCGTCATAGCAAGCGGGATGAGATGCCACCACGGTTACGTCTGTAACAACGGGTGAAATCTCAGAACGCTCGGTAACCCGCAAGTGGCGGGAGAGAAAGGAAACTGGCATTTGCATACGTAAACATTTCCCTGACGGCGAGTGAATGTAAACACAATCCTGCTGGGCAGAACTCTGAGAGCAAACACGCTCCTGACTGGCGGGTAGCGGGATAGGAGTCGTCTCTGAAACCGCTAGCCGGCGCTCATGTCTATTAGAGGTGGCGGGTAGAGAGGGGAGAGAAGTTATACCTATAACTCCCCGAAAACACTCACTACCCTGAACGTAGCTAACAGAACTCTTATCCTTACACTGCATAGGGAAAGGAATAGAGCGTGCACAAGCAAACACATTAGAAGACCTACAAGCTGCAGGGCGAGAATGAGGGAAAAACCTCTCATCTGCGCCACTGCTCATATCCAACGGGGCTGGCATAGAGACAGAGAGAGCGTCCACTGAGTCTCTATTAGCCACCGATGGAGGCAAACTAGGGCATGTGAAATTCACAAGTGACTTAACAGGCTCAGACACCGCCTGAGTCGGCACAAAAGCACAACTTACGCCCGAGTAACGTTTAGCTTGTTTATTGAAATGAATGGATTGTCTGGCCGAATCTGCGACGCCGTCAGACTCGGCCCATACTCTGCTAAAGGAGGAAGAGGCGGGGGCCGTGAGGGCAACGTTGCCACTCACAGCCCGCTCCATGCCTAGTCAGGACGGTCTGGGCTTCTTAGTCGGCCTCGGAACGTCGAGTCTGGGAGCGGGTTGTCTGCGTCGCACGGGAGGAGGAGCAGGAGCCGCGGCAGCAGGAGGAGGAGCGGCAGAGACGTGACGGGGCTGGCGACGTTTAGCAGAAGAGCCCTGGCGAGGGGAAGAGGGTCGTGGGGCCGAGCGGGAAGAGTGGCCAGCCAGAGGAAGGTGGCGAGATAACTCCTTACGTCTTCCGTCTGTCTTCTTGAAAGATGCTATGGCCGTGTGAACGGCGTTGCCAAATAAGCCCTCCTGGGAGAGAGGTGCGTTCAGGAGGGGTGCGCGATCGGCCTCGCGTAGGGAGGAGAGAAACAGCCACAGATGACGGTGTCCGACCACGGCAGAAGCCACTGTGAGCCCGGCGCAGACCGTCTGGACCTGGTTAAGGTGGAGGATAGCCTTCAGATTAGCCGCTACCTCTTTGACGTCACGTGACGACGGAGAAGGAGAACGGTCTAGAATATGGGAGGCCGCTGACGCGAGGAGAGCAACGTTGTTCCCCGCGGCCAGGGCCTGTGATCCCAAAACGTAAACCTTATCCCACAGCTGCCCCGAGTAGCGGTCCTTGGTGGATGGCAGGGCGGGCTTCTTCCCGGACCAGCCCCAGGAAGGCAGAAAATGCGCGGCCACCTTGGGTTCTAAAGGAGGGGTGGCCGAGCTGATGGGAGCCAGCCTACCGTAGACCCTGGTGAAGGTGGCGTAGGATTTGACAGGCGCTCTGGCAGATGCTGGGGCGGACCAGGAACCCTCGGCGAAGGCTTTAAAACCACGGACCTCAGGCGCAGGGGAGTCCACCAGTTTCACACGCTCAGCCCAGGAGCCGAAGGACATGTCTGAAGGCTCCTTCGGCGCAGGCAGGGGGGGCAGAGGAAGTTGGATGCGAAGAGCTGCCCTCTCTATCATGCCCGCAAACTCCACGCGGAGAGGGGGCGGGCGGAAAGAAGCAGCAGAGGAGAAGTCGTCCTCCATTTCTCCCCGGAGAGAGGGAGAAGCGCGAGAACCGCCACCACAACCCACGTGGGAAGGGAGCGGGTCCGCCTGCGTCAGAGGAGTCGGGTCCCGCGTAGGAGCATCCTCCTCAGACATCTCGTCATCATCGTCGTTGTCGTCGCTGGAACCCAAGACGGCGGAGACGTCCACCTCCTGTTCGAAGTAGCTCGCCCTCTCTACACGTGTAGAGAGGGACAAGGTAACGCAGGAGGAGCAAGCCGGGGGGGTCTGTGAGACCCTCACAAGTGTGGGCCGGTCCCAGGCAGGAAACACACGAACGATGGGAGTCCTGGTCTGGAGACATGTCGGCGCAACGGCAAGCGGCGGCGAAAAATTTCTTCATGTTGAGACGTCGAGCTAAAGAACGTCAATGGCAAAAATTCTCAGGCTGAAGTAGAGTAATCAGTATAGCACTCAGCAAGCGTTTGCTGAATAAAAAGGGAGGGCATTCTCTGGGCTCACAGGTCATATATAGGGGCAGGCGTGTCCTGATTGGCTGACGCATCTTGCATAATGAGTTTTCAGTACGGCCGCGGATGCGGCCAGGGTAAACCACTAGGAGCTAAAGCCCCTCTAGGGGGCGGAGCTCCACGACATATAACTCCTAAATGTTGTGTTATTTCCAAATGTAGATACAAATAAGATCCATTAGCTTGTGATGGAAATACACATCAAAACTAGTCTATTTCGTAAAAACACCTGATAAAAGAAAATAAATGTGGTAAATTATCATTTGTTTTCAGTTAATACTCCATAACATATCTTCACACCATCATCCTGTTGTAGCTTATTCTTTCCTATACCTTGTGAACTTCACCCTTACTTACCATGTAAGTTACTAGTGAGTCCATCATCTTTAGCTAGTTGTACCAACAACACTTACAGTGTAAGTACTAGGAAAGAGGGCTGTAATTTGAAGCAGTGTCCGTTCCCACGTAGCTACAGTGTAGTTATAAGGAAAGAGGGTTGTAATTTGAAGTGGTGTCTGTTCCCACGTAGTTACAGTGTAGTTACAAGAAAAAAGGGCTGTGATTTGAAGCAGTGTCTCTTCCCACGTAGTTACAGTGTAGTTACAAGGAAAGAGGGCTGTAATTTGAAGCGGTGTCCTTTCCCACATAGTTACAGTGTAGTTACAAGGAAAGAGGGCTGTAATTTGAAGCGTTGACTGTTCCCACGTAAACACACAGTAGTTACAAGGAAAGAGGGCTGTAATTTGAAGTGGTGTCTGTTCCCATGTAAATACACTGTAGTTACTTGGAAAGAGGGCTGTAATTTGAAGCAGTGTCTGTTCCCACGTAAATACACTGTAGTTGCAAAGAAAGAGGGCTGTTATTTCAAGTGGTATCTGTTCCCACATAGATGCTTAGTAGGTGTAACTACTGTGTAAGTACGTTTTGGTGTAGTCGAATGAAGCCGAGTCTGATTCACAATAGTAAAAACATGTAACACCTCAAACTAATTAATTAATGACAATTTAAAATGAGAGGGTATGTTCAAAATAAAATAAACCTAAGATGAAAATGAATCAAAATGAAATCTAGATATCTGCACCATTTGGACAGAGATATAATGACATTTAAAAAACACATCTGTCAATTATAAACATTTTATTAAAACAAATAAAAACAATCAAATACTATTACAAACAACTACTGTACCACCACTGCTATCTGAACCTTCTGTTTTTAAATATATATATTTATTTAAAATTGTAAGCAATTCGGAGTTCATTCATCTTTATATCCAAAAAGGTTGCTTTGCTGGTCCGGTGTGCTGTCCATGTACGCCATTTGAAATTATGTGTAACCACACAGCCTCTATCCAGCTTGGTATAGAGGGGGAGTCCCAAAGTCTTCCCTCTTAGAAGAGATCTCGCCTTGTATAGAGAAGTTCAGTAAAAAAAATTGTTTAGTATACAATTACTGGACTTGTCACTGACAATAACAAAAACAACTGTGAGCATTACATTTTTTTATAATTTACCATTGTCTGCTCAAATTTTACTGAAATCATATTTTACACATCCCATTATGATGACACCAGTGTGTACAAATGTTTTAAAGAACACTTTTTACATCTTGTTGAATACATAACAGAAAGATCTGTAATTTTCTCATGTTGTGCTGATCTAACAGAGGGCTGGATTCAAACTCACGCTGAAAATGAAAGAAAACATTTGAAATCACAGGCTGTTCCAATTTGCGTGAATTTCATCACAGCAACTTATAATGTGACTCAAGAGTGTGTATGGCCCCCAGGTGCCTGTATGCGCTCCTGACAACATCTGGGCATGCTCCTGATGAGACAGCGGAAGGTGTCCTGGGGGATCTCCTCCCAGACCTGAATCAGGGCATTAGTGAGCTTCTGGACAGTCTGTGGTGCTACTTGGCAGCGTCAGATGCACTGATACATAACAGGTCCCACTAGAGGATGTCGGGCCCTCATGCCACCCTCATGGAGTCTGTTTCTGACAGTTTGGTCAGAAACATGCACACCATCAGCCTGCTGTAGGGCAATTTGTAGGGCTCTGGCAGTACTCCTCCTGTACGTCCTTGCACAAAGAGGCAGATACCGGTCCTGATGCTAGGTTGTTGCCCTTCTATAGCCCAGTCCAGCTATCCTCGTGTAATGACCTGGTATCTCTTCCATGCTCTTGAGACTGTACTGGGAGACACAGCAAACCTTCTTGCTAAGGCACGTATGGATGTGCCATCCTGGAGGAACTGGACTACATGTGCAACCTGAATGGGCTGCAGGTACTGCCTCATACAACCATTAGTGACAAGGACACTAGCAAAACATAACTAGGACACTAGCAAAACAAAAATAGAGAAGAATCAGTCAGGAAGGATAAGGAGAGAGTAATTGTCAGTGGCCACCACCTCCAAAACCCATTTCCTTTTTGGGGGTTGTCTTGCTGTTGCCTCTCCAGTGCATCTGTTGTCGCTTTCATTTGCACCAAAACAGGTGACATTGATTCACAATCACTCATACTTCCTAACTGGACAGATTGATATCCCTGAAGTTTAATTGACATGGTGTTATACTGTAATAATTACATGCTCCCTTATTTTTTGAGCAGTGTAGTTGCAAACTTGGGGAGACAAAAACAAATACATAATTCAAGTTAGATTGTTTGCATGGTTTTCCACTTAACATACATACCTCTGCTTTAATGGCAGTAGTAAGGGCAATAGTAGTTTTGTCCAACTTGTGCTTCTCGCAGCATTTATGCTCCTCGTATTCTTGAAGTCTTTCAGAAGTTTCTTGTAACTGTGTAATACATCCTCGGGATTTCTTACTACAACACAACAAAATATATGCGTGAGGATGTATTATTCATTGGTTAAACAACTACTGTGGATAATGTACCTAATCTATAGTATGTATTTCATTTCAAGTCCTGCAGTGTCCCTGGCAATACATATCAGTTGTGTAGCCCAGGAAAAATATAACTTACTCAACTATTAAGTGGCTTAATTAGCAGTTCACAATAATCAATTGTTCTACAATGGTAAGGTCAACAAAATGTTCCAAGTGTGAATCTTCCTCAGTATTCACACAGAAATGGTGTGTGTCTTTGTAAAATACAAATTAGCTTCATGTTAATTGCCTTGAATGGGTATTTAGAGGAATCTTTCTCTGCAATATCTGATATTATATTTTTGGTGTGTGTGTTTGGCCAGAACTTTTATTCACTCATTTTCTTTTGGATTAAATGTTGGGCGAACAAGCAAACTATTTAATAAAATTGCATTTGAAAACCTTCTGAAATATATGAAACAACCCTATTACAACCCCAAGTGGTCTTGCAAAGACATGGTAGCCTTTTGGCATTATGGTTCTGAAAGGACATTCACAAGTACCATTATTTAAAATGGTATACATTTTAGTCAGTCATTCTCCTCGTCCTGTTTCCCCAAGTGAATCCCAAACACAACTTTTGCGTTACTGGCATAGTGCTCAACCAATTGACATACTCAAAACTAAGGAGTCCTTGTCAGAGTAACCCAATACATTATCATTGGTACCAGGAGTTTGATAGCACCATTGGGTTTCAGGCATAGGTCATTTTTCAGATGCCATTATTATTAATTGATGTGTTAACTGAACTGTGTAATAAGACAGTAAAAAAACATTTTCTTAATACATATTAGTCATAATTATCGTACCCTGTTTAAGTTCCAGGCTGACTAACGTATTGATGCAGAGCAACGCAACTCCACTTGTAGTGAAGGTTTCAACTAAACTTTTCTTTTATGTATACTGTAGCCGTTTGGTATTTTTTAACTGCTTAGTAACCCATAAAGCGGCAGAATGCCACCATACATGTTACATTTTAAACACATATGGTTACATTTGTTCAATAGCTGAGGCAGTGTTAAAACTAAGAGGTGCAAAATGAAAGACCTTTTTCGCAAGTAAAATTTAATGTATATTGGAATCATGTACTATTAAAAAATATTTTCATAGACAAATGTTAGAAAACTTTCAGGTACATTTTGACAACCCTAGTCACTAGCTAGCGTCCTAGCAAGCTTAAGTAGCAAGACAATATTCCAAGATTAGTCCATGAAAATATTTTTTCAAAACCATATTGCCAAAAGGCTTTGCAAGATCACTTTGGGTTGTAATATCGCTGTTTAGTATATTTCACAAGGTGTTCACATGTCATTTTATTAAATAGTTTGCTTGTTCACCCGACACTTAATCCAAAAGAAAATGAGTGAATAAAAGTTCTGGCCAAACACACACGCCAAAAATATAATATCAGATACTGAAGAGAAAGATTCCCCTAAATACCCATTCAAGGCAATTAACGTGAAGCTAATTTCTATTTTACAAAGGCACACACCATTTCTGTTTGAATACTGAGGAAGATTCAGACTTCTGAAAGACTTCAAGAATACGAGGAGCATAAATGCTACAGGAGGCACAAGTTGGACAAAACTACTATTGCCCCTACTGCCATTAAAGAAGGGGTATGTACAGTTAAGTGGAAAACCATGCAAACAATCTCACTTGAACTATGTATTTGTTTTTGTCTACCCAAGTTTGCAGCTACACTGCATAAATATGGAAATATGTAATTATCACAGTATAACACCATGTCAATTAAACTTCAGGAATATCAATCTGTCCAGTTAGGAAGCATAAGCGATTGTAAAACAATGTCACCTGTTTTGGAGCAAATGAAAGCGACAACAGGTGCACTGGAGAGGCAACAGCAAGACAACCCCCAAAAAGGAAATGGGTTTTGGAGGTGGTGGCCACAGACAATAACTCTCTCCTTATCCTTCCTGACTGATTCTTCTCTAGTTTTGTGTTTCGCTAGTGTCCTTGTCACTAATGGTAGTATGAGGCGGTACCTGCAGCCCATTCAGGTTGCACAGGTAGTCCAGCTCCTCCAGGATGGCACATCCATACGTGCCTTAGGAAGAAGATTTGCTGTGTGTCACAGTACAGTCTCAAGAGCATGGAAGAGATAACAGGTCGTTCGTTACATGAGGAGAGCTAGACTGGGCCGTAGAAGGGCAACAACCTAGCATCAGGATCGGTATCTGCTCCTTTTTGCGAGGAGGTACAGGAGGAGTACTACCAGAGCCCTACAAATTGACCTACAGCAGGCTGATGGTGTGCATGTTTCTGACCAAACTGTCAGAAATGGACTCCATGAGGGTGGCATGAGGGCCCAACGTCCTCTAGTGGGACCTGTGCTCACAGCCCAGCACTGTGTAGCTCGATTGGCGTTCGTCAGAGAACACCAGAATTGGCAGGTCTGTCATTGGCGTCCTGTTCTCTTCACAGATAAGAGCAGGTTCACACTGAGGACGTGACAGACGTGCTAGAGTCTGGGGACGCCGTGGTGAACATTATGCTGCCTGCAACATCATCCAGTATGACTGGTTTGGTGGGTCAGTGATGGTCTGGGGAGACATATCCTTGGAGGGTTGCACAGACCTCCACGTGCTAGCCAATGGTACCCTGACTGCTGTTAGGTACTGGGATGAAATCCTCAGACCCATCGTCAAACCTCACGCTGGTGCAGTGGGCATCATCCTGGTGCAGGACAATGCCAGGCCTCATGTGGCCAGAGTGTGTCGGCAGTTCCTGGATGAAGAAGGCATTGATTGCAGTGACTGGCCCTCACGTGCCCCAGACCTGAATCCAATTATGAACCTCTGTGATGTTATGTATCGGTGCATCTGACACCGCCAAGTAGCACCACAGACTGTCCAGAAGCTCACTGATGCCCTGATTCAGGTCTGGGAGGAGATCCCCCAGGACACCTTCCACTGTCTCATCAGGAGCATGCCCAGATGTTGTCAGGAGCGCATACAGGCACCTGGGGGCCATACACACTCTTGAGTCACATGATGAGTTGCTGTGATGAAATTCACGCAAATTGGAACAGCCTGTGATTTCAAAAGTTTTCTTTCATTTTCGGCGTGAGTTTGAATCCAGCTCTCTGTAAGACCAGCACAACATGAGAAAATTACAGATCTTTCTGTTATGTATTCAACAAGATGTAAAAAGTGTTCTTTAAAACATTTGCACACACGGGTGTCATCATAATGGGATGTGTAAAATATGATTTCAGTAAAATTTGAGCAGACAATGGTAAATTATAAAAAAATGTAATGCTCACAGTTGTTTTTGTTATTGTCAGTGACAAGTCCAGTAATTGTATACTACACAACATTTTTTACTGAACTTCTCTATACAGGGCGAGATCTCTTCTAAGAGGGAAGACTTTGGGACTCCCCCTCTATGCCAAGCTGGATAGAGGCTGTGTGGTTACACAGAATTTCAAATGGCGTACATGGACAGCACACCGACCAGCAAAACAACCTTTTGGATATACAGATGAACTCCGAATTGCTCACAATTTAAAATAAATATACAAATATATTTAAAAACAGAAGGTTCAGATAGAAGTGGTGGTACAGTAGTTGTTTGTAATAGTATTTGATTGTTTTCATTTGTTTTAATAAAATGTTTATAATTGACAGATGTTTTTTAAATGTCACTATATCTCTGTCCAAATGGTGCAGATATCTAGATTTTGTTTTGAATTTCCATCTTAGGTTTATTTTATTTCGAACATACCCTCTCATTTTAAATTGTCATTAATTAATTAGTTTGAGGTGTTACAGGTTTTAACTATTGTGAATCAGACTCTGCTTCATTTGACTACACCAAAACATACTTGCTTAGTAGGTGTAACTACTGTGTATCTATGTGGGAACAGACACCGCTTCAAATAACAGCCCTCTTTCCTTGTAACTACAGTGTATTTACGTGGGAACAGACAACGCTTCAAATTACAGCCCCCTTTCCTTGTAACTACACTGCAACTACGTGGGAAACGACACCACTTCAAATTACAGCCCTCTTTCCTTGTAACTACACTGTAACTATGTGGGAATGGACACCGCTTCAAATTACAGCCCTCTTTTTCTTGTAACTACAATGTAACTACGTGGGAACAGACACCGTTTCAAATTACAGTCCTCTTTCCTTGTAACTACATTGTATTTACGTGGGAACAGTCAACACTTCAAATTACAGCCCTCTTTCCTTGTAACTACAGTGTATTTACATGGGAACAGACACCGCTTCAAATTACAGCCCTCTTTCCTTGTAACTACTGTGTATTTACGTGGGAACAGTCAATGCTTCAAATTACAGCCCTCTTTCCTTGTAACTACACTGTAACTATGTGGGAACAGACACCACTTCAAATTACAGCCCTCTTTCCTTGTAACTACACTGTAACTACGTGGGAACAGACACCACTTCAAATTACAGCCCTCTTTCCTAGTAACTACACTGTAACTACGTGGGAGCGAACACCGCTTCAAATTACGGCCCTCTTTCCTAGTACTTACACTGTAAGTGTTGTTAAGTGTTGTTACCGTATAAGAACTAGTTAAAGATGATGGACTTATTAGGAACTTACATGGTAAGTAAAGGTGAAGTTCACAAGGTATAGGAAAGAATAAGCTACAACAGGATGATGGTGTGAAGATATGTTATGGACTAATAACTGAAAACAAATGATAATTTACCACATTTATTTTCTTTTTATCAGGTGTTATTACGAAATAGACTAGCTTTAATGTCCATTTCCACCACAAGCTAATGGATCTTATTTGTATCTACATTTGGTAACAACGCAACATTTAGGAGATTTGCATAGTGAGCCAGGCACCTTTGGTTATCCACATTAAAGTATGCCTTCTAATGTTAGAGTTTAATTGTCTTCAACAAAAGTAAAATCTGACAAACTCTTCATTTGTTAAGCCTATCCATTTCATTCGTCAGCTTCTCGCTTTCAACGCGACGAAACAATAGCCTACATTGGAGCGCTTTCGATCTGGCGTATTGGAGGAAAAACGTTCAAGTGGGCGCCTATTATGAGGAGAAGCATTGGGGGCTGTAGGACACCCAACAGATAAGTGCTTTCTGTGGCTTGATTCATAACACGCATCTATAATCAATTAATACATTTGTGATTGATGTCAACGCGACATTTGGTTAGGCAAGAACCGATTAACCCTAACCCTAACCCAGTCAGCTGAGAGAATTCTAGTGTATTGTTTATTTCACTTTTAAGTGATTGTGATTTATTGCTTTGACCTTTGAGGGGTAAGACCGCGGTCATAGGGTTTATGGGGATTAATAGTAATCTCCATGTCAAGGGTTAAAAGTGTTCATTTCCGGACCACAGGTGTCTTTCAGGGAGGGGTGGGTTTTTATGAGGTTGCACCTCAGGATGTTTAGATTTGAGTAATAAAAAAGTGTTTTATGTATATGTTTTAATAGGTTTCTGGTGATTTTTAACAGGAGGGAGACGGGCTGATCATTTTTCTCACGGGTCATTTTTCTGATCATTTTTCTCACGGGAGGAAGACTGGCTGATCATGGGGGTTCTGGGTTTCTTGAGATATAGGGAGGGGTGATGGGCACTCAAGGAAGGGGGGTTGGTCAAGGGGATCTGGTCTTTGGGGCTCTCAGGGTTGGGCAGTGTCTGTCATAAATAAGAGGCAGGTTACCTCTTGGCCAAAGCACATCTGAGCCTTTTAATTCCTATTAGTTTTTTAAGATCTTTGTTTCGCCTTCATGGCAAAAATATGATGGACAGAAGCGTAACTAGCTAAGTGTGCAGATACCTGTTAACGTGTGGTGTGATCTGGAATACAACATGTATTGGAGAATTTACGAGTTATTTGTACCAGGTCCACAATGGTAGAGTGTTGTTAGACTAAGGAGATGTTCTATAGTAGACAAAAAACCTAAAGAACCTCCAGCTAAAAAGACCTATAAAGAGAGGCCATTTCTGTTTCGTTATACGTCAAGTTATTGTTGTTAAAGTTGAATTTAAAAGCCACGCCCTCTGTCAAAGGAACGATTCAGCCATAAAAGGACAGGCTGAGTACCATTCAGAGTAGAATGGCTGCTATGGTATCAGAGGACTCCAACGGGCGCGTATCCCCATCATCATAACGAAATCTCGGAAAAGACCTTTCACTTATTTTCCTATTACATGCAGTCCTAAGACATTGTGTCTTAGTAAGGATGAAGATGATTGGGACAAGGATTGGGATGTAAAATCCCTCATGCCGCAGCAGCCTGTCTAGTAGTCTGCCGACCTACTCGCTTATCATGCTGCCACCTGGTCTGCCACCTGACCTGCCATCCCATCGTGCATATTCTGACATTTTTGATGGAGGACTCAGCCTGGTTTTTGTGAATACCATAAAGGCTTCCATTGTAACACTTTTAGGGATTGTGATCGACAAGCACAAAAAAGAAAACTGCAACGGATGTCTTACAGGCCATGGAAGTCAGCGACAGCATCAATGCCTCTATGATTGTCCCAGATATCATTATAATGCCAATTTTGAAGCCCTGATCAAGTGACTGTGGTCTGATCGGTTCATATCTGCATTGGCCAGAGCCCTGAAATCCTTGGGGTGCAAGTTGAATTACCTCGGGTCTGGGGAATTTCAGAGGTTTTTCTAAACGAATAGAAAGAATCAAACTCCATCATGAAGACCCTGAATAAGATCTCAGACGCGCTGCTGGGCGAGAACAAAGACGGACAAAGCCTGGTAAATGAAGTTGTGACTTTCTGGCAGAACAAGATAAGATAAAGATTCTGGAAATTGGTAATATTGATGGGCACCAAATGTTTTTTATTTTTCATGTCCATTTATGTTTGATGCATGTCAAATTGCACTGATTTTATCAAAAATGTACTTTTTTAAAATATGGAATAAATATGATACTGTAAGTTTGTACTATTGATGGGCACCAACCAAGTCCATTTTTGCTTGATACATGTCAAATTACAGTGTGTTTTATTTTGAAGTATTATTTTTTGTAAAGAAACTAAGAAATTTCTGTAACACACAAATGCTTTTTATCTCCTTCCTTTGTGCTTGAGCTTAATTTTTAGAAAATATTTTGGATGTTCAAAATTTAGAACCATTTAATATATTCATGAAAACAGAGTGACCCAAGTTACTTTAGTATGTGACTGAGTACAGTACTGTGTGTGTGTGAGAGAGAGAAAAATAAATTAGCTGCAGTTCTGAGGTAGAGACACGGAATATTTGTAGTGTGTTAAAATATTTTAGTGGTTTACCTTGTGGGTGAAACTATTGAGGAACTCCTGGTTAAGTGAATTATCACTTCTACCTCAAATCAGAAATCATAGAATTAATATACGCTCCTTCGATATCAGGTTAGGGTTTAAGACACATTCTCTGTCATGGTCTATGCCCCCCCTGAAAACGCCTTGGCCACCCTGTGGCCACCCCATTTACAAAACTCTAGTTCCGCCACTGTGTACGGCTGGATAATTTCAGCGAGGTGAGTAGGAGCAAGTCCATGTAATGCTTTATAGGTTAACAATAAAACCTTAAAATCAGCCCTAACCCTAACAGGCAGCCAGTGTAAAGAGGCTAGTACTGGAGTAATGTGTTCACATTTTTTTGTTCTAGTTAGGATTCTAGCAGCCATGTGCAGCACTAACTGAAGTTTATTTATTGATTTATCAGGGTAACCGGAAAGAAGAGCATTGCAGTAATCTAATCTAGAAATAAAAGCATGGATTAGTTTTTCTGCATCAGTTTTTGATAGAAAGTTTTGAGATATATTTTATATGCTCTAGAGATATATTTTATATGTTCATGAAAGAAGAGGTCAGGGTCGAGGGTAACGCCGAGGTTTCTTACAGTTTTTTGGGATATGATCATATAGCCATCGAGGTTCACAGTGAGATCTGCCAACAAAACTCTTTGTTTCTTGGGTCCTAAAACGAGCATTTCTGTTTTTCTTGAGTTTAAAAGCAAGTTCTCTGTCATCCACTTCCTAATATCTGAAATGCATGCTTCCAAAGTAGCTAATTTTGGGGCTTCTCCATGTTTCATCGAAATATACAACTGTGTGTTATCAGCATAACAGTGAAAATTGACATTGTGATTCCGGATGACATCACCCAGAGGCAGCATATATAGTGAGAACAATAATGGGCCCAAAACCGATCCCTGAGGAACACCAAAACATACCTTTGATTTATCAGAGGATATGCCATCCACATACGAACTGATATCTTTCAGATAAATAGGATTTAAACCAGGCTAGAACATGTCCACGTAGCCCAATGTGGGTTTCCAGTCTCTTTAAGGGAAGTGAGTGAATCATTTCACCTGTTTTGTGGCAAATGAAAGTGACAACAGGTGCACTGAAGAGGCAACAGCAAGACAACCCCCATAAAGGGAATGGTTTTGCAGGTGGTGGCCACAGACAGTTGCTCTCTCCTTATCATTCCTGATTGATTCTTCTCTAGTTTTGCATTTTGTTAGTGTCCTTGTCAATACTGGTAGCATGAGGCGGTACCTGCAGCCCATTCAGTTTGCACAGGTATTCCAGCTCCTTCATGATCGAACATCCATACGTACCGTCACAAGAAGGTTTGCTGTGACTCCCAGTACAGTCTCAAGAGCATGGAGGAGATACCAGGAGATGGACCGTTACACAAGGAGAGCTGGACAGGTCTGTAGAAGGGCATCAACCCAGAAGTAGGACCGGTATCTGCTCCTTTGTGCAAGGAGGAACAGGAGGAGCACTGCCAGAGCCCTACAAAATGACATCCAGCAGGCTACTGGTGTGCATGTTTCTGACCAAACTGTCAGAAACAGACTCCATGAGAGTGACATAAGGGCCTGATGTCCTCTAGTGGGACCTGTGCTCACAGCCCAGCACCGTGCAGCTCGATTGGCAGTCACCAAAGAACACCAGAATTGGCAGGTCTGCCATTGGCGCGCCGTTCTCTTCACAGATGAGACCAGGTTCACACTGAGCACGTGACAGACGTGAAAGAGTCTGGAGACGCTGTGGTGAACATTATGCTGTCTACAACATTAACAGCATAACTGGTTTGGCGGTGGGTCAGTGATGGACTGGGGAGGCATATACTTGGAGTTGCACAGACCACCACATGCTAGCCAACGGTACCCTGACTGCTGTTAGGTACTGGGATGAAATCCTCAGACCCATTATCAGACCTTACGCTGGTGGAGTGGGCCCTGGGTTCCTCTTGGTGCAGGACAATGCCCGGCCTCATGTGGCCAGCGTGTGTAGGCAGTTTCTGGATGACAAAGGCATTGATGCCATTGACTGGCCCTCACGTTCCCCAGACCTGAATCTAATTGAGAACTTCTGGGATGTTATGTATCGGTGCATCCAACACCGCCAAGTAGCATCACAAACTGTCCAGGAGCTCACTGATGCCCTGATCCAGGTCTGGGAGATCCCCCAGAACACTATCCGCCGTCTCATCAGGAACGTGTCAAGACGTTGTAGGGAGAGCATACAGACACGTCGGGGCAATACACATATTGAGTTCCCTTGATGAAATTTGGAACAGCCTGTGATTTCAATTGTTTAGTTTGATTTTCGGTATGAGTTTGAATCCAGCCCTCAATCGATTGGGGATTTTGGTTTCCATTGACAGCTGTCACGTCATTTTGTTCACAACAATTTACACAATGTTACAGTAAAGATTTTGATCTTTAATGTATTTTGTTCATCAAGACCCAATATGTGACTAAAGTTTTCCCTTAATTTTTTTGAGCCGTGTATATACATTTTTTTCAGTTACATGATGGAATATGTTCCAACATATCTGTCATCACGTCATCTTCATCTATAATGTGGCCCTGTAAACGCCCTGGAGCAAGGGGGTCTGGAACAAGAGGCTCTGTATCCTCTACCTTATTATTTTCAGGTAGGGAGAGGGTCAAATGTCCCGTGTTATTTTCATCTTGTTTCAACAGAGACAAATAACTTCATAAGAGTTGTGAGTATTTCTTTGACTTGTCATATGGGTTAATTCCTTTCATGTTCAATACATCCTTCTTAGTCGTATCCAGATCCCTTTCAGCCATTTGTCGTATATTTTCTGGGCCTTGTTGTTTAAGTTTATCCAGCTGATGTTGAGGCACTAAATACATTTTATTAGAGATCATTAAATCAGCCCCCACTCCTGGATGCTATAAGGCTTCTGATGAAGGGCACGGCGATACTAAGCAGCGGTAATAGGAATCTACCTGTTTGCAGTATGGCACACCTTTTCTTTGTAATACTGGTCCTTTTATGGCGAATAGCTTGATGTTAGCCTTTTGCCTCTTTAATTTTTTTTATTGTTCCTGGCTGAGTGGGAGGTGCCCTGTGAGAAGTTTCAGAGCTATTTCACAGAGTGTTAAAATAAGGTCTGAAGAACAATGCCCCACGATGGACTTTCGTTCTTTAGGGTTGGCTATGACTAGGGCTCTGAAGAAGGGCAAACAAACTGTTGGCCACAGCCACGGAAAGTCTTAAATGTTCAGGGGCTGAATACACAAAACATTTTATCTTAACGCTAGGAGGACTCCTCAACAGCACTAAAAGTTCCTAGCGAAGAGTTACCTCTTAAAACCTATTCACAAAGCTGCTAAGACCAACTTTTACTAAGGAATGGGGAGAAATCTTAAACTAAGAGAATGGGTGGGGTTGACCCCGATGCTATGGATGATGTCGTGTTCTACGAACAAGCTTACTTACTATACGCACAGTGATTGGCAGATAGGGGAGGGGTCTCTGTCAGTGAATTCATCATAGCGATACTGTAGAAGGATGTGTTATGTTGCCATGTTGAAATAAAAATATTCAACTAAAAGTGTAGGCTAAGTGTCATTGGTTAAACATGAAACCAAGAATGATATACTGACTAGTCAAGGTAAGTTCAGCTAATTGTCAGTTTCGTACATGTCTGGCAGCATGTAAAAAAATGGGAGTTAATCTTTGGATGGTCCAATAATTTGTGCAATAGTGTGTCCCATCTATAGCACCAACTACACCAGGTGGTCCAGCTATGGCCATGACGTTGGCTTTGTTTCTTTGTAGTTGGCGAACATCAAGAGGAAACCAAATGATTTATTGGACGATGTGGGGTCTGGAAAGTAGAGTTGCCACAACCTCGATCTCCGGTTTTACTGGGTTGTTTCTGTTGTTGGTGAAGTGACTGCATCCCTGACTTGCTCTATGATCATAATACCCTTGCGATTAAGGCGATATCTTTTTAAAAGCTCAGTATCATTACATGTTTCTAAAATTATATCCACGTTGACCTTACCATTTTCCAATATATGTGACATATTGCTCTGTAAAGAATCCCCCATAAGTTCTAATTGCAATACATCTCTAGGTTCTGCCAACACTGTTGCTCTTTCTAACAGTTGTGTTGAAGTGGAGAAGACATTGACATAGAATGTTTCATTTTCATAGAATTTGATTCATGTGAGTAAAATTGAAATGCTGTCAGATTTCACTATTTTGTTGAATTTACTATGATAAACAATATTTGTGTCAACGCCATTGCCCTATTGATTCACACCTGAATGGGATGCCTGTGGCTCTAAAGGAGATAGTGCTAGTGGATTTGATTGCATTGGCGCTGATTCAGGATTTAATTCCTTAATTTGATTAATCAATGCCTCATAGTCTATGTGTGATGGACCTGAAGCTAATGGTTGTGGGCTTAACTCATTTTCTTCATTCAGCTTACCATAGGTTATGGATGATGGACTTGTAGCTGATGGTTCTGGGCTTAACTCAGCATAGTTTATGTGTGATGGACTTGAAGCTGATGCTTCTGGGCTTAACTCATTATTTTCATCACCCAGCGTATCATAGTTTCTGTGTGATGGACTTGAAGCTGGTGATTCTAAGTTATGTGATGGCGGTATATGAGAAGCTGAGTTTAATGATTCAAACTCTTCTATCGGGGTGTCATAGTCGGGTGGTGATGGTGGTGGTTCCATGTTACAACCTGTTACAGACTGTTATGTGTTTTTTTTATTTCCTCATATGAGCTGGAGAAGCATGTTTTTCCAGAAACTTCTATCTTGTTGCCATTGAGTATTCATTAGTTCAACCATACACCTGATTTTTCCTGGCTTTTAGAGCTTGGGCAAATTCCTTTATAAACAAATAATGGATTTAATTCAGGTCTTCTTCACTGGAACTGTCATACTCTATAATTGATTTGTTATCAGTACTAATAACTGTAGAATGGTTGTGTATCAGTAGGTGGTGTTTTACGAATATCATTGATATCAACCTGATTTGCGGCTACAGTCATTAAAGCATCATCATCATTACTTGCATTTATCATGCCATCGCTGCCCTCTTGCATTGGATAGTGGTCGTCTTGCGGGCCAAGTTGATCAACACTGCCGTCTTGTGGATCTTCAGAGACTGTTACACCTACAGTGCCTTGCGAAAGTATTCGGCCCCCTTGAACTTTTCGACCTTTTGCCACATTTCAGGCTTCAAACATAAAGACATAAAACTGTAATTTTTTGTGAAGAATCAACAACAAGTGGGACACAATTATGAAGTGGAACGAAATTTATTGGATATTTCAAACTTTTTTAACAAATAAAAAACTGAAAAATTGGGCGTGCAAAATTATTCAGCCCCTTTGCTTTCAGTGCAGCAAACTCTCTCCAGAAGTTCAGTGAGGATCTCTGAATGATCCAATGTTGACCTAAATGACTAATGATGATAAACAGAATCCACCTGTGTGTAATCAAGTCTCCGTATAAATGCACCTGCTCTGTGATAGTCTCAGAGGTCCGTTTAAAGCGCAGAGAGCATCATGAAGAAAAAGGAACACACCAGGCAGGTCCGAGATTCTGTTGTGAAGAAGTTTAAAGCCGGATTTGGATACAAAAAGATTTCTCAAGCTTTAAACATCCCAAGGAGCACTGTGCAAGCGATAATATTGAAATGGAAGGAGTATCAGACCACTGCAAATCTACGAAGACCCGGCCGTCCCTCTAAACTTTCAGCTCATACAAGGAGAAGACTGATCAGAGATGCAGCCAAGAGGCCCATGATCACTCTGGATGAACTGCAGAGATCTACAACTGAGGTGGGAGACTCTGTCCAT